>JAEIFK010000688.1:117500-255000 GCA_018901825.1 Drosophila funebris
ACAGTTGACAACAAGTGGGGGACAGCTCAGAGTCGCCTGTGTCGTCTGACAGGCTGTCAGTGACAGAAAACTGTCTGTAGTCAGTGTCGTCATTGTTGTCGTTGTCACCGTTGTACGCTGGTGGCATGCCACATGTGCAGCAGCAGCAGCAGCAATAGCAGCAACCGGGAGCACAAAAACAAAACAAACTATAAGATTTTATTGCTTTCTCGTATGTGAAAAACAAAAAAAGAAAACTACGCGAAGCTGAAGCTGCAGGTTGCTGTTGCTGCTGCCAGTGGCAGAAAGCAACAAGCCGAAGCCTGGCAAAGCCCTAAAAGATGCCACAACCCTTCGCTAGCACTCCCTTACTCTTCACCCACTGCCTGACAAAAAAAAAGAAGAAGGCAAGTGCAAACAAGGGCGTTGCACGAGCTGTCAAAATGAGCAATTACTTTGCAAAAATGTTGCACAACTCACGTGTTCTATGTTGCAGCAATCCCCCCTCTCTCTCTCTCTCTCTCTTTCTCTGTCTCCGTCTCTCTCTTTGTCTTCTCTGTCTTTCTTCCTGTCTCTTCCCCACACCTTGCTGCCTGCTTACACCCTCTTCTTGCATTGCAGCAGTCGTTTGTCTTGTTGCCCTGCTGTTTTGGGCCAAGTTAACGTTGCGCTACACACGTGCCAAATGCTGGCATATAGAATATGAAAATTGATAGCATAACCTACTTAGTCTTAACTTTGAGAATTCAAGCAGTTAACCTGCCTGTCTACCTGTCTGCAGCTGCCTGTTTAATTAATTGTTTGGCCTAATTAGCCAACAAACAGCCATACAAGTTACAACAGTTTAAACGAAAACATTAGCTGCTGCTTCATCAACCAAATTAGTTGAATGTTGGCAACAACAACAAGTTGAGGCCTTGTCTGTTCTTAAGACTATAAACAATAGGGCAACTTTTGAATCAACTATCTATATAGAATTTTCAATTATTATACCATACTTTTCTTACGTTAACAGCTTCAGTTAACCGCCTGCTGCCTTCTGTTTTTAAGTAGTTGCCTCATTACTTAACCAATTTGCTAACTAGCTTAGTATTTGCCAATGTTTGGCCATGGCCATTAGAGCAGCATTGCCTGCATTTGATGACATGACCACAATGGGCTGTAGCCCATTAAAATTTCGTCTCCAACCCAATCCCAGCAACTGTTGGCAACTATTCCGTGGACCAATCTCTCTCTCTGTTTTTTTTTTTTTTTTTTTGGCTGCTTTCTTTTCTATCGCGCACCGTAAGCGTCAGAGGGGGCCCTCACACACGTGAAAGATGTTGACGTTTACGACGTAGACGAGACACCCCTCGGCTTTTGCTCCAGCTCCCCCCCCGGTTCACCCTTCGCCATCGCCTGTTGACGTTGATGTTGCGGACTGCGGCGATGACGATGACGTTTGAGCCAGTCAAAGTGTGTTGCCCCAGTCCTTTTAACTCACTCCACATTGCCAGTCCTGCTGCCTGCCCTTTACTCTTCTCCACTCTTCTGCACTCTCTCTCCCTCTCTCTCTCTCTCTGTCTCTCTCTGCTGCACTTATTTGCCCTGCAGCCTCTTCATCAAGCTTGCCACGCTTCTGCGGGTGTTAAATGTGTTGCCACTGGCGTTGGCTGCCGTTTCCTTCCTTTTTTTATGCCCTCTCTCTCTCTCTTCCTTTCGCTCTTCCTTCACTTCTTTTCTTTTTCTTTACTTTTGTTTCGTTTTTTTTTTTTTTGGGGCAACTTTTGCCGTTCATTTAATGGCTTCATTTCTGCTTTGACATTTTTCCATGCAGCTCGTTGCAGTCGTTTTTGCTCCTCCTTTCCCCCTGCACCCCTCTTGCTACTCCTGCTGCTGCTGCTGCTGCTGGGGCATGTTTGTTGTGCTGTCAGCTTGTCAAGCTTCCACTTCTTCTGCTTCCCCTCCCCTTATACAGCAGTCTTTTTGGCCTTTTAAACTAATTGCATTGCCGTGTGCATGTAAGTATGTCTGTTGTGTGTGTGTGTGTGTGTGTATTGCAAGAAAAGTGCAATAACTATTTAAATGATTGCATAGCGCACATGTGGCTGCCACAGCCGCAGACGCAGCTCCCCACAGATCCCCGGACATGTCTACAGCTGCCTGAGAGAGAGAGAGAGGGAGAGAAGTTGCTTAGCTTTGCAGCAGAGTGTGGCATACTCAAGTGGCCTCAACTTATTTTAATAAATTATTTAAAATTTATTTATGTTTAAACTCAAAATTGTTTAATTTACTTTTAATTTTTATGTTTTTCTTAATTTTATTTGGTAAGTGTATTTAATATTCGTCTAGTTGGCAGCTGCTCGCTCGAGTGCCAATTAAATGTTGCTTATGTTTGATTATGGCTGTCAATTTGGTTGCACATTTGCTGTTGTGGCAGCATCTTCCAGCTGTTTGCCATCAATGGGGCAGCACAAGAAGAAGACGGCGTAGGAGGGGAAGTGGTGGGCTTAGAGGGGCAGTAGAGGCAAGTAACAGTGTGGGGTAAGTGCTGAGCACTGCTTTTAAATGCTTTGTTGCGTTTCCTTGGGCGGGGGGAGTTGGCAAAGGGTGTCGCCAGCCATTGACCGCCCCCACTTCATCCTGATAACTGCTAACTAACAATTAATCATAATTCTGATAGCATGAAAACATGTTGCAACACGACCGCAACAGCAAACTGAAAACCGAAAAGGCAAAATCGATAGCAATCCAAATCCCCCCAAAAAAACATAAACCCCACCTTAACCCAACCCTAACTAAGCAATTGTATGTAAGTGTGAAAAACCATAACATGTGCTTATCACAACGCAAACACAAATTCACACACACACACACACACACACATATCGATAGGCATGTGCAGCTGAAAACCATGACAAATTAAAGACAACTCCCCCAATTCTAATTCCAAATCAACATCCACATCCACATCCACATCCAATTCCAAATCGAAACCCAAACTCAAACCCAATTTCAAATCCAAATACAAAACGTGCCACATTGCGGCATAAACGATAATTACATGTGGCAGTGTCGATGTTTTACCTACACGACACTTACACACACACACACACACACACACACACGCACACACACACATGCGACATTTATTCGCATTATCCTCATTGATCCTTATGGACGCGGATTATATGCATTTGCCAGGACATTGATAAATTGTAACAAACTGCAGCTAAAGGAGAATGAATATCTTTGTATCTCAAGAAATGCTCTCAACATGTGCATTATAATCTTATTTTATTTAAATACCCTGTAGATGGAGAATATCTACAGTAGGGGTATGCTAGTGCACTAGCAAAGCAGACAACATTACCAAACAGATAAATATATAACTTATTGAGCTACTCCGATTGCTTAGAGTAGTTATATACTTTAGTCTAATGAAGAGCTAGTGATACGCTAAGATAAGGTATTGTATTTTGAATTAGATTCATTATGTTGCACATCTACATTACTTACAGAAAACTGCAGTCTTAGAAAGTATCTGCAGGGTATCTCTGATTCGATCACGCTCGTCTATCTGTTAACTTGTTTTCTTTTTGTGGACAATAGAAAATGATGCAGTGCCTTTTTGCTCGGCAGTTTTCTTCTGGAAATTTATCGCATATGTCGCAAGTCTCACATGATATGCCAGATTCTCAACTCTCTCCATCTTCATATCCCTCTCCCTGCAACTCCCTCTCTCTCACTCTCTCTCGTTCACTCTTATTGTAATTTTTAATGGTCTGCCGGCATTGCTTCCTGCAGGTCATGCCAAGAGTACAGGCAGCATTCGGTCTGTTGGCTTGTAATAGAATTTTTGCATTGCACTCGAAGCTGAAACTGAACTGAGCTGCCTGCAACGATAAATGTGATAAATGAAGGTTTAGCTTGGTCTTGTTTTTGGTCTGGATAGAAATGCATTATGCAGATGGCCGGACCGAAGGATTTACGACTATAGTATAGCATACATACATATGTAGATGCCTCATGTTTGTCCTGGTAATAGCTCCAAAGTCGACAGACAGGATAAAAATTATTAGCTAGCTTTATTGCTGACGATTTATAAACGTGTCTGAGTCGAGTGTCAAAGAGTTTATCAAGTTTTTATCCTCAGAAATGGCATGAACAGTGTGACCATTGCAAATATTCAAACAAATCCGTAAATAAAGCGTTTACAATCTGTTATTGCTTGCATTGCTTATTGAAATGTTTAAAGTTCAACAATAAGCATGACATTAAGTGTGCATACAAATAAAATAATAAATTTAGAGCTTTATTATTATATTATCTTACATTTCTAATTATTGTTTTATTATACGAAATACTAGCAGCATAAAACAGTCAAATTTACTCCGTTACTTACAGCAACATTCGCCAAATTTGTTTTTGTAATTGCTGCGACAAGTGCCCGAAAGCCAATGCAAAATACAATAACAATTTGGAACAATTTTTTGCAATCTTCTTTGCCTATGCTTTGAGCTCTGCAACAACACTTTTATGTGTTTTGTTTTTGCATTGCTTCGAGAATGCGTGCAGCCATAGCCTTGTATTGTTTTTGTTATGATCGCCAACTACGAAAACGGGGGTAAGCATGTCGCGTAAAATAACGGATTGTTCTTAATGAGCTCGTATATAGATAAAATAAGTTAATTTAAAATAAAGTATTATTATTTAAACTGTTGCTTAATGGTCACAACAGATATATTGAATATATTTAATTGATAGAATAAATAATATAAATACATATGTATTTTAGGCAGTACCCATTATGCTTAGGTAGTTTAAGTCAAACGCATTGCCAAGAAAGAGTAAGAGAAATATCAGGGATTTTAACCAGTAACTACGTAATCATAAAAGATACAAGATTTTTATTAACCTAACAGTTTGCCTGTAACACCTGAGCATTTAACTCGATCTTCCGGCACCGCCTTATGCACTTCCCATCCAACCGCATATTTTTATTGTTCTTTGCTCTTTGATTGCCATTTTAATGCTGAGGGCCAAATGCCAACTATGGCAATTTATGACAAATAAAAATTTTTATATTGCATTTCCTGCAATTTATTGCAATGCAGTTTGCACTTTTTAGTTTACAGTTTGAGTTTTCATTTCGACCCGCTTATCAATTGAAACAGTAAAGGGCGAAATACAGTTGCTATTGGTTGGCGAAGGGGTTGGGGGGAGTATTATTTGTTATATTTATTTAAATAGCATCGTTGACTATTGTTCATATCTGTTCACATTCTTCGCATATTCGTTATAATATTCTGTATTTATTTGCATATATGGAAAAATGCAAACATAAACCAACAACAACAAACATTCACACCGGGTTGTCGTATATTCGAATATTCGTTTGTTTGAGTATATGAGTATTCGAGTAGCTGAGTATCATCATCATATATAGAAAATATAATGCATGGCGCGTGCACAGAATTTTAAATCGAAATATAAACATACAGACAGACAGAGACAGAGGTAGAGAGCGAGTCAGTAAGAGATAGAGGGAGTGAGAAGTACTGCACACTTTAAAGATTAACCACATTCAAGAGGATTTCATATACAAACACATGCATACACATGTTCATACATACACATGCATACATACATACACATACAAATACGTATATAACATAACATATGTTGAAATTGTAATATTTCGATCTCTTTGTTGTTGTTGCTTTTGTCTCGGTTTTATACTTGTTAAATCAGTATTAAATATTGCTTAAGCTGCTGAAAAACAATCACAAAAGACAAAAGACGTGGAAAAAAATGGACAGTTTCATCTTCTGTCTGGTGTTCTTTATTTTACCTTAACAGGATTGTTGAGGTTTTGTGTTCTTTAAACCGATTTTCATCTCAATGTTGATAAGTTGCTACCGCTATACGGTATTTAAATATACCCTACAATTGTGCACTCAATAACGAATTTGAGATAGTTATGCAACAGCAATTAAAAGGAAAGCACAAAATAAACAAATTAATATGTAATTATTTAATTATTATTTTATTGAGTCAAAATTGCAGTTTAATCTAATTTTTCAGCTCTTGAAACTGAATATATTTTCTATAATAAATTTCCTAACAATTTATGTCTTTTACAGTTCACAATGATAGATATAATTATATTTAAATAATCATAATTCGATAACTAAAACAAAAATGTTTAATACTTTCTTTAATTTCAAAGGGTATTGTGTATTCGTTATCTATCGATATACTTATTTGTTTTTTGTTGGTTTATGGTCTTTTATTTACATACGCGACTGCACACCGACAATTTGTTTGCTTTTGTTTTTCTGTCAATATCAGAAGAGAAGTGCGCACTTGTCATCATCAACATTATCATCATCATCATCATCGACTTCATCTTGCTCTGCTGCTGCTGTTATTGTTGTTGTTGTTGCTGCTGCTGCTTGTTCTTCTTCTTCCTTGACTTTGGTCTGCGTCTCTGTCTCTGCCTTGGGTAAACATAAAATCCCACGCACATCGCAGCTAAAGAAAGAGAGCAAGAGCAAGAGAGAGAGAGTGTGTGTCTGAATAGTAGACAGAGTGTGGGAGAGAGGAGGATTAGGTGCTGCGGCAATGCAACTTTTGCCGCCAAAATCCACTTGACTTTTTGTCAGATACTTGAGTCAAGTCAAACTGTCGGTCTCTGAGCTCTGCTTCTACTATTTACAACTGCGCTTCGACGTCTGTTTCGTCTTTCTTAACTTCTCCTTCTACTTGTTGGTCTGCTTTTAGCCATCTTACGATTTCTAATTATAAACTGCTCTGTCAGCAGTCAGTGGAGCGACCCGGTAAACCCTTTTCGAAGTTCCAAGTTCATGAACTTGTGCATTGAACTTCGGGCAAGTCAACCAAGCCGAAAACCAACTTCAAAATGGTTTTAGCTTGAGTTTTTCAGTTCAGAGTTCACTTTAGACACGAATTTTTCTACTTTTTGTTTTTTTTTTTTTTTTTGCTTTAGTTTTTCCACTGCATTGTAATTGTTGTTGCTGCTGTTGTTGTTGTGGAAATGTTTGTTTTCATTAGGTTGCAGTAGCCATCTGTTCTTACTTGCAACTGCAGCAGACTTTTAATTTGTGTGGATTGCCAGTTCCGTTCTAAAACGACGAGTCGACAACGCGTTTCTTGGGCGAGGTCGAGGTTCTTGTTTAAGGTTGAGGTTGAGGTTGGGGTTGAGATTGTTGCTGGTACATTGGGCGTGCAATTGAGGTTCCGCTTTCCTGCCATCTAATGTAAAGTGGAAGTTGTAATTTAGTTAGCTCCAAATGACTTTTCGGCACAACATTATCATTATGTTCATTTAATTGGTGTTTGTCTTGCACTTCTCTCGCTCTTCCTCACTTCCCTCTCTCTGTCTCGCTCCCTTTCTTGCTTTTCCCTTGACCCCCATCACTAATTTGTGTGAACTTCCACATTGGTGCACTGCTTCTCTAGTTGTTTCTTTTCCCTTTTGTTGTGTTTATAGATAATTGCAGATGTTATCTTGAAATTTTCAACATATTTGTTTAATTTTTGATAAACTAGCTGATATATTTATTAACCCTTTAAAGTAAGATACGTTAGTTTACGTAAAGATCTAAAGGCTCTAAACTATATAAAAGAATCTTTTTGAATAAGGTAAAGATTTGATTAAGATTCAAATTGTTAGCAATATATTTCTGGCAGAACACAAATTTAATGCTTAGGCTACAACATTTATAGAATATGTACAGATTATCATCCATTAATCGCTTTGTAATATTGATCTGATGAAGCATAAGTACAGCTCAGAAATGAAACAACAATTAAGAGAAGAGTTCAGCATTTAATAAGCTACAGTTAGATTGACATAGCTTATGAATCCATTCAAGATTCTATGGGAAATCCAATAATGTTGCCACGTACATTCAAAACTTCCATATCATTAAATGTGAGAACATTTTCTCCATCTATGATGCGGCACATGCCACACTCATTTATCCGACTTGTGGCACAGGATTCAGCCACAGGACGTAGACCGACAACTGTCCACACAACCACAAAACACATCAACGACAGAGCAAGAGATGAAGCGAGTGAGTGTGGGAGAGAGCGGAGAGAGCGGAGGCAAAAACGTTGAAATTAATGAGAAAATTCTCAGCTTGATATAAAAACCACAAGATAACACAACGGGATAGCAAAAAAAGAAAAAGGATTCTAACAGAGGCATTCAGGATATGCAAACAAATATGCAAGTCCAGCACCAGCTTCAAATGCAAAACACCAACGTCACGTAGTTGTAGGGAAAAACTACACAACAGATAAAAATTGCATTGCATTTAACAGCATTAAACAACACAACAACTACAACTACAACAACATTAAAAACTATACTAAATAAAATTTATAAAAAAAAGGAAAGCAGAAAATGAAGGGAAACTGGCAAATGGTATCAAAAGCACAAAGGACATCTAATGAAGGCAGAATTGAGAGCAGCTGGGCATAGGGGAAGAGTGGGATAGCACCTTAGATAGGGTATATAAATGTATACTAATGATAAAGCGGAGTATGCAGTAGGGTCAAGCTAGAGTAGTAGTAGGAGTCAAAAATTGTGTAAAGTAGAAGCTTATAGAATAGGAGAGTATGCAGTAGGCAGTTCATTAAACTATATAGTAGGGTATAGAGTAGTGTATGTGATAGAGTATATAATAAGAAATAAAGTAGGGAATGCAGTAGTATGCAGTATAAGCTCGAGTAGTAGTATCTACAAGGGCGTAAAGTAGATGCGTATGTATTAGGTAGTTCATTAAACAGTAGAGTAGGGTATAGAGTAGTGTAAATGGTAGAGTATATAATAGGTAACAGATAGTGAAAGGTAGAAGTAGTGTATATGGTGAGTTTAAATCTAATAAAGTAGGGTACAGTAGAGCAGTAGCAAGTATCTAAAAGGTTGAAAAGTATGGTATTTAGTAGGGTATTAAGCGGACTAAATACCAGAGTATGCCCTACTAATTGAATCGAGTATATAGTCAGGTATACCGTATTCATAATACAGTATTCAATATGCAATATAGTAGTGTATGCAGTACTATGTAGAGTAAGATATAAAGTGGAGCCTGCTGTGTATTAGTTGGGGAATACAAACGGGTATTAAGTAGGGTATATAGTAGAATAGGTATAAAAGCCGATATTATAGATTATGTTAAACAGCTCGTTAAACAGTTGAGTGAACTGCAGGGTATATAGTCGGTGTAAAGTGTATGTTAGATTATTACAAATTACAGCAGGGTATCACTAAAGTATATAGCAGCAATATTGCATCATTATCAAGCAAATGGCAAGCTATGGCATAGAACCCTATGCAGTAGGGTAGATCAGTATATAGAACAGGTAAAATAGTAGAAAATATATTATAATGGGATATAATGTAAAACAAAGAGTAGTAAAATAGCAGGGTATACAGTAGGCTATAAGACAGGGTTACTCTAGCTTATAACTGGTTGTATAATGACTGAAATCTAACTTTAGTTGACTTAGTTCGGCGATATCATTTAATGACACCCACAGGTGACCATAAAAGCAATCAAGGGGCAGCATGTAGCAACTGTGCCACTTCCAGAGGCACTTGAGCCCATTCGACATATGCTGACAAGTGATGTTGGTTGCTGCCGTTGCTGCAATGCTACCGATGACGGCACGTGGCAGCTGCAACTGCTGACTACAACTGGGATTGCGATTATCAATGGGTCTGGGATTGGGATTGGGAATGGTATTGAAAGCGACAGCGAGAGTCGAACGTTTGTCGGTCACGTGCAGCAACTTCAGTTTAACCTCCCAACCTCCCCAAATGAGGTCTAGTTGATTGGTGGGGTTATGGCAGCAGGGGGTGGGAGGTGGGAGAGCGTTACTTGCAGTTGAACGCCTTGCCAACTTAATTTTCGTTTGGCTCTGCAGCTTACCTGACTGCGATATTCCTTACTGAAGCATAACCAACCACATCAACATCCTATCATCATCGTCATCAGCATTGACAGACGCGTCCATTCACTTGGAATGGCAAACAAGTGAGCGTAGTTAAACCGCATTTAAATGTTCCGACTTATGCTATAAAGCACATCAACTATTCCATCTGAAATCCTGCAAATGAAGCGGTAAATATGTCTAATAATTGAACTAACTCTAAGTTTTACTTCGCGCAGCATATGAAACGTTTAAGAATGCGACTGAAAGATGAACTGAGTATCTATTGTTAAAGTAGTATATAAATAGTTTAATAATTTAAGCAGAACACATTAGAAAATATAGTTTAAATTGCAATATGACACAATTGAGCAATGCTGCCAGTGAAACGTTTACGAATACAGAATAATGAGGAAATGACGAAATTTAGATACTTTTAAAGTAATTCTTCATTTAATTAAATTATATAATAAATAAATGAATAAATAAATAAATAAATAAATAAATAAATAAATAAATAAATAAATAAATAAATAAATAAATAAATAAATAAATAAATAAATAAATAAATAAATAAATAAATAAATAAATAAATAAATATAATAAATAAATAAATAAATAAATAAATAAATAAATAAATAAATAAATAAATAAATAAATAAATAAATAAATAAATAAATAAATAAATAAATAAATAAATAAATAAATAAATAAATAAATAAATAAATAAATAAATAAATAAATAAATAAATAAATAAATAAATAAATAAATAAATAAATAAATAAAAAAAAATAAATAAATAAATAAATAAATAAATAAATAAATAAATAAATAAATAAATAAATGAATAAATAAATAAATAAATAAATAAATAAATAAATAAATAAATAAATAAATAAATAAATAAATAAATAAATAAATAAATAAATAAATAAATAAATAAATAAATAAATAAATAAATAAATAAATAAATAAATAAATAAATAAATAAATAAATAAATAAATAAATAAATAAATGAATAAATAAATAAATAAATAAACAAATAAATAAATAAATAAATAAATAAACAAATAAATAAATAAATAAATAAATAAATAAATAAATAAACAAATAAATAAATAAATAAATAAGTAAATAAATAAATAAATAAAAATAAATAATTTCTTTTACATTTATTTATTTTAATATTTATATATATTTATTTTAATAAGGTAGACTTGTTTGTGAATTATTTTTAACAAACCTCGTCACATAGTTGACATACCCAGCACAAAATTATATTCAATCAAATGGGATGTCAGCCAACTGGCTGCCGTTTCAATTTTTGCCAATTGATTGCAATTTTTATGATTAATGCTGGGTGCTGCGCGATAGAGAGAGAGTGAGAGAGATAGAGAGAAGGAAAGAGATAGCGGATGTGGCAAAGAGACAGAGCACATTGGCACTAAAACTCGAATGCAGGCAATTTAATTAAAATGCTGCCTGTGCACCGATAATTATGCAACAGCTTTTCTCTTTGATGCATTTATCGATTTATTGAAGTGTTAACCAACACTGTGGCAAGTTGTTGATATACCTCGATTATATATTATACCATAACACACACACACACACCCGCACACACACATGCACACATGCATGCAGTCACTTATCGTATACTATACTGTTGATTGACGTCATGCGGTTATTTTGTCACTGCCACGCCCATTCTGGTATACCGCCCTCCCACATACTAATGACACGCTTCAACGCGTTTTACATTGATTTTGCCTCGTTGGCGCGTTATTTATTATTATTTTGCAGCATGTCTCCCATTTTTATTTATTTCAATACCCTGTACGCGCAGCAAACGATATAATACACCGAAAGGTATATAAGTTGTAACGTGTAAATGTTTGTAAATCAAATTTGATTTCATAAATTGAAACATATTCACTTAAAGTGCGCTCTACAGGGTATTGCCGAGTCGATCATGCTTTGTGCTCTCAACGTTTTTGATTGTCGTTATGCATTGCGTTTAATATTTTTCTATAAAGAACCCTTTCAATGCTCATGGAATTAATTTGCTGTAAATTTAAGAGTGGTTTTTTGTTCACACACCCAAGCACACACACACACACACACACACGCATACACACACATAGAGTCTGCACACTATTTATGAATATTGAATAGTAATTAAAATGTAAATCGATTTTCGTTGCGCACAATTACTGTTATACTTAATTCAATCAATAGATTATCAGCAAATAAGCTTAATTCTTTAATAAATAAATACTTTGTGTTGACTGCTTCAATTAATATAACTTAAGAATAGACATTTGTTTATACTTTTCATACGGAACTTGCGTCATTTAATTGAAGTGTGCGTTAACCACAATGTCTATGACGCACTTAAAACCTCTTTTGGAAATTAACTTAACAAAGAATATTAATTTAACCGAAAAGCGTAACTCCCTTGATATTAATTTACTCAACAGTGAACACACCCAGTGCCTTACCTCCCCCTGCCTGATCCCCTCGCTGCCCCACCTTTTCTGTGGCCTGCCACTGCTGCCTGCCTCAAAAAGTCCATTAAGACGACGGCATTCTAAGCACTTGCCAAACAATTAAAATAATTTGCCACATACTCGCACCGTCCCTCGACGCAATGCACTACACTATACATACAGCAACAATAGCTACAGCAATAGCAACAGCAACAACAAACACAACAAGTACAACAAAAGCAACAGCTACGACAACAAAGTTTATTTTTTCAAAGACTAAAATTGCCAGCACTTAACTGAGACAGTGTTCAACTGTACTTTCTAGCCAGGACCTGCTGTAGATGCCCAGCAGAGGAGAAGAGAATTGAGTCAAATTTGATATAGAATTCTTAATACACTAACTAAAAGAGTGTGAAAGACAGTGAGAGAGATAGAAAGAGCGATGGAATGCAGAAGAGCTTAACGGATAAATTAATAAATAGAAACATAACAATAGATGTTAACATAATATATATATATATAAATAATAATTAATGATATATATTAGGAAATCAATAATAAATATAATATAATATAAGTAAAAATAATATTACAAAAATAAATAAAGAATAATATTATTTATTTACATTAATAACTATAATTAATAATATATAATAAATAATATGTAATATATAATAAATATCAAATAACAAATAATAAACAATAATTAATAATATATAATCAAATAATAAGTAATAAATAATATATATTAAAAAATTAATACTAAATAATAAATAAAAATAAGTAATAAATCATAAATAACAAATAATGAAAACAATGAAATATATAACAAATCACAATAATTAATAATTAATATAATTTATAATAAATAAATAACTAATAAATGATAAATAATTAATAATAAATAAGGAATAATGGGTAATGAATAAATATTAAATAATGAATAAGAAAACATGAATTATATATAATATATGTTATATAATAGATAACAATTCTTAATATATATTATATATATTAATAATTATTAATTATATAAATTATTATATATATTAATATATATTATATAATAGATATTATATTATATAAATAGATAACAATTCTCAATAATGAGTAATAAATAATATATAATAAATATTCAATAATAAGTAATAATAAATAATCAATAATAAATAATGCATAATAATAATAAAAACACTAATAAATTATAAATAACAAATAATGAATTGTAATAATAATAAATAAAGAAAATGGAATACTAATTAGAATTAACAATTTAATGAACTGATGAGTTAAAAGCTAATTACACGAACAACTGTAAACAATATGATTGAGAGGCCTCTAAACAATTTTGCATTGTTTAATGCTACAGCAACTTTTAAATTTATATATTACTATTAATAGTTTTATATATATTATGTATTTAAACGTAAATATATATGTAGTTATTGAAGAAGTAAGAAATAAAAAAAGAGTTTAAATAAATTAGAAAAGAAAGGCTGCTGAACTACAGAAGAATTCTTAGATAAAGATATTTTAAAATTTAGAGAAGCAAGATTAGAAATAAGATGTAAATAGATTAGAAAACGCTGTTCTAATATAAAGTTGAAGTCTGTAATAAAACTGCTTTAAAAGGCAAAGAAACAAAATTTAACAAAGCATCAATCTAAATAATTTATAACTAAAATTGCTGTAACATAAAGTTAAAAAATATTTAAAGAAATATGTACACATATGTTATACCAAATATTAAATATTTATACAAATTGAATTATTTTAAAAATATTTTAATGAATATAGAGAGAAATTTATACGATAGTTTGCTTCTACTTTCTGATGTACAACTTGTAATATCTTAAGCAGAAATTTGTATCTAAGCTAAACAATTGAGTAAATAAACTGAAATTCAAATTGTTAATAATTGTTAACTTTCCCCTTTTGCTACTAGCTCAGTTTTATGATCTATTGCACGCACCTGGAATTAAAGTTAGGGTATATAAATTCTGCTGCTGCATATATGAACTAAGTTCTTCGTTTTTCTGTTGTTGCTGTTGTTGTTGTTGTTGTTGTTGCTGTTGCTGGGACTATGTGTGAAATATGCCACTTTAATGAGCCAACGTTGCGCACTGAGTGCCGCCTCTCTGCGTACCACTTGCCCCAGCCAACGACTCGACTTGCAGCCACGCCCACTCAGCTATGCATTCACACCGGCGAAAGGGGCAGTTGTTGTAGGTGCAACGACGTGGACTAAACTGAGACCGGCCCGCGGCGCATGTCGTGAATGTTTGACGTCCAACAATTCGCATCAGGGCACCAGCATTGCATTTGCCAAAGGGGGGGGTGTGAGTTAACAACAGCAGGAAGGGGGATAGGGTTTAGGGGGTAGACGGGCAGACGGGCAGACGGGTAACTTGGAGTTCCTCTGGCTGCTGTGGCACTCAAGTGCTGTTGGACTGCCACATGGCCGCATGCCTCAATTGACATTTTGAATTGTGCCGAGTGCAAAAAAGCATTGCATAGCCAACAGGGGGGATGTGTGTGTGTGTGTGTGTGTGTGGGTGAATGAGTGTTAAGTGTGCGTGTGTGTGAGAGTGTGTGTGTGTGTGCTAGGTAAGGATAATGCGAGGCAAAAACACGTGTTTAATGCATAAGTGCGAACGTGACGCTAAACTCATTTAAAGGATTACGAACTAAAGAGTGTGTGTGTGCCTGTGTGTGTGTGTGACAGTGTGTATATGTGTATGAGTTGCTGTGTAAATGAGATTAAATTTTGTTGAAAGCAACGAGAACGTCGACAAAGTGCGGTCCACACACACTTTTTTCCAACTGATATTCAAAGCGCGCTTCTGTTGCTACGGTAGGAGGGGGGGAGTCAGCAGCAGGGGAAGGCAATGGGTATAGGGGTAGGTTAAGTTTATTTATGCATACATATGTGCCTGTACACATGTGTGTGTGTGTGTGTGTGTCTCTGTTGACACGAAAGTAGGTTAAAAGCACTTTTGGGCCAAAGCCACGCCTACATGGCCAACAACCCCCTCCCCCC
The DNA here is from genome assembly GCA_018901825.1 of Drosophila funebris. Taxonomy (NCBI): domain Eukaryota; kingdom Metazoa; phylum Arthropoda; class Insecta; order Diptera; family Drosophilidae; genus Drosophila; species Drosophila funebris. The sequence goes on from JAEIFK010000688.1 coordinate 132,959, forward strand.
CCTTCGCCTTAAACACCCACCGTGTTTTGTCATGTTTTGTTTGTGTTGTTGTTTGCATTTTGTCTTTGGTTTTTTTCGAAACAGTTTAAGCGTCAAATTGTTACCCATTGTTTTCGTATTCGTGTTAATCCTTTATGTAGGTCTCTCCCCAACCCCCCCGCCCGTAACGAACCCCTTCAACAGCCAGCCAAACGCTGTCTGTCTGTTTTAGTCTGGCCAGAAGTTGACTTTAAATTTAATTAATTACAATTTCATGCGCTGCCTGTTTAATTCATTCAAAGCTTGTCTCCATCTACCCCTCTTCCCCCTCTCTCACATCCTCTTTCTCTCTCTCTCTCACTCCTTTCCTTTCCTTTGCCTACTGTTTTGTTTACTCATTTCATAAGATTAAATATCAAATGTTTGTCTGTCTATCAGTCTGCCTGTCTGTCTGTTTGTTTGTTTGCTTAGCTTAGGACATGGCTGTGCACTTGTAAGCCAACTGGTTCCGCCTGGTTTGGGTGTGTTAATCGCTTGGCTTTAGCCGGCCAGGGTTGCCAGGTGTATTTGCCAAGCACTTTTAACAACACACGAATTGTGTTAAGGCTGCCAAATTGTTGTGTGCTTTCTTGTATAATATTCTATGTAAATATACTGGAAACGTAATCTATTTAATTGGAAAGTGAAAACAAAATACACAAAAGCTTTGCGTCTTAAATTTAAAAAGCTTATAAATATTTAATTGTAATGTAGAATAAAAATAAATCTGTAAATTACATTCTCAAATATAAATAACAAATATTAAATATAATTATAAAATAGAAATTAGTTGATGAAATTTAAATAAACAACAAATTGTGAAAATAAATAAAAAATATTTCAGTTTAACTATTAAATACAAATTAATATATGCAATGTAATAAACTATTACGACTATTAAATTAATTTAATATATATATTCTACTTTAAAAAATCTTGCAAATATTATTTACACATTTTTTATATTTTGTTGTATTAAATCATTAATCATTTAAACATTTATTAGCTATTTTGTCACACTTCTAGCATTATTCTCGCTTTCTCAACACTGCTCGGTTTACAATTTACTCACTTTTTAGCTGCTTGACAACCCTTTTTAATCAATTGCTTGCGGTGCTTTTGATGCGTCTGTCACTGCAAAAGGGTTTAAAGAATTTTAAATGTTTATTGACATTTTGGCAATTACTTCGCCACTTGTCCCCCCTTCAATCTGCCCTCGCTACTCCTCTATCGCTTTGCTCGCTTACCCCTCACACAGTCTGTTGACATTTGCCAGTTGCCAGTTTTTGGGCTTATCAAATGTTAAATTAATGAAGTTAAAACATGAGCATTGGATGACATAACCTGCCACTGCGTCTGCGTTTTAACAACTTCAAAGACAACAACAACAATAACAAATAACAACAACCACAAAGGAAGCTAATGATATCAGAGCCAACTGCAGCTGAAGCGCTTATCGATGCTTAATTCAATTATGTTAATTTCCTTAACGCGATAAAAAGTCGACGACACTGTCCAGCTTTTGGTATTTATACTCCGTACATACCCCATAAATGTTAAATATGTCGGGTATGCTGAAGTGTTTGCAACTTATAGATTTACACTCATATGTAAATCATATTCTGCAGTTTATATAGAAGTTTTTTTTTTTTTTAATATTAAGATTATTTTTAATGTAAATTATTTCTATAATACTGTATTAATATTAATAGTTATTTAATTTATATTTTGCTATTTGATTAACTTTAATAATATGTAGGGTATTTGCTAGTCGCATATCGTTTGCAGTACGTATCTTTTGTTGTCATTTTTACCGTAACAAAAGTCTATCAAAGTTGTCTCACGCCGCTCACAGGTGGTCAACTGAGCGTGAATAATGGTGGGACAGTTAGATAGCGAAACAAACTGAAAGATAGAGAGAGAGAAAGGACAAGCGAGAGAGCATTTGCATACGTAGCTGGACATCTAAGAGTGTGGACATTGTTTGAACCCAACGGGTGTCTCATTATGCAGCTTGACTCGTGAATATCCCCCCACTCTACACTTTACTCTACTCTCCACTTTTTGCTCTTCTCTTCTCTTCTTGCTCTGCTCTTTGGTCGCGTCAATGCCGTTGTCTTTGTTCATCAAAACTGTTTAGGGGGAAAATCAAGATAAACTTTTAATTTCTGGTCAGGTCATAAAAACTGGACGTGGGAAGCATTGCCCCGACAGTTGAGGGAACAAATGAATCCCTTCCCACACCCCTCACAACAATTCCTACTCTTTCTCTTAGTTCGTCTAGCCGCTGCTCTGCTCATCGCTGTTTTGTACAATTTATTCAAATTTAAACTGCAGTCAGCGACTGAACATAAAACTGGCATTTTATGAGCGCACTTTTAATTGTGCGCCGCGTCGAGGGTACAGGGTCCTCCAAAAAGGGTTAATTTGCAAGAGGGGTGGTAGGCTGTAACCATGTGTTGCCAACTACGGCCGAATGAGTTTCCGTAGTCCCTTTTTGCCTTATTTTTCACTTAGCGTCCATCTGATAATTAGAAATTTATTAAGCTTAATTATGTGTTGCCTCAAAGTACGCACTTTGAATATTTGCCGTTGGTTCTCGACGGACAAAAGCCTGATTAAAGGCAGACCACGTTATAAAACCAAAAAAAAAGAAAGTATTTATGTATATATACAAAAAGGGTTGCCTACATTTTGGTTTAGGGGCTGGTTTGCCAAAAAAAAAAAAGTTTGCTCATTGCGGTGGCGTCATCATGAAAATAAAATTAATTTGATGCACCCTAAAAACAAACGAAAGAAATTCCATTTAAATGTAATTTACTTTAGTGTTTGGTAATAAAAATAAAATAATACACATAAAATCCAAAGGATAAAACGCACGTGTCATAAAGTTTAAATTAAGTACACTTTTTTTGCGCTTTTCCAAAGTTTTATGCCATTTGTATTTTGCTTATAAATATTTTACAAATATTTCAAAGTGCGTTTTTTATGGCCTTTAGCTTTCGATTTTATTAGTTTATAAAGATTTTAAGTAACAATTCATGGTAAAGATTTAACAATCCGTTAATCTTTGGCGCAATTCAAATCATGTTTTTTCTTGATTAGATTAGATATGTTGTTTCTCTTTTCACCAACGTATCATAAACATTTCTCATAAACGCCCAATCTAAAAACTATAAAAACGATCCAAAATATTTGGTAAAAAAAACTTTCCAAACACCACACAACTTTCAACTAAATAGCAGGAGGAATTTGAAGGGGTTGGGGATGGGGAAGGGGAAACGGTTGTAGCTGATCGATGATCATATTAAACTTTTAACCCGTTTAGATTTGTATTGAATCTCAAAAATAGAAATTCAAAACGCATTTTTCTGGCGTGGGCTGCAAATGAGGCGACCGGAAAAACGCCTCGCAAACTGTTGGAAAATTATTTAAAAACACATTTAATTTGCATATTTATGCGTTGAGTTGTTAGTTGATGTGTTTATAGATCTGTTCAAGACCCCAGAACGGAATCTGTGGGCAGGCAACTGTCATCTATGTATATATGTACATATATATATACGAGGTGATAAAAAACTTTTTAATTGGGTGTTGTACATAACGAAACGAAACGTCTAAAGTTTTGCCCCACAACAAAAAATAAAAGAAAACATTTCTAAAATATTCATATATGCCAAAACATACAGAAAAATAATGTGCAAGGCGATGCGATGAAGGCAGACGTGGCAGTTGCGGCAGTTGTGGCAGATGCCGCACTACGTGACCAATGTGAAATCCGTTGACTTATGTCAATATGACGTAGCCGGACGACGGGTTCTGTTCGCGTTTTTGCCAGGAAATCGACTCGGCATCAAAATGAAGATAGACAGCACAGACGACTGTCGACTCTGCCCGACAACTCAGATTGTCTAACTCTGACTCTGTCTCTGGCTCTGTCACTGGCTCTGGCTCTTCTTCTCCTGCTAGCTTCCAGTTCGTGTTTTGTGAGAAATCAAATAAGGACAGCAGGACTGCAAGACCAAAATGCCTGATGCCTGATGCCTGAAGCCTGTCACGGCCTGAAATGACAGTCTGAAATTTTTGAACTTGAATTTATTTGCACGACAGCACAAAATGTGCTCTGCAAATGTTAAGCGGTTGCATTACTTTTAGGGGTAACTGTGACTCCCCTTATTGAAATTATAGCTAACATTTTATTGTTATTCTTATTCATATTATTATATATATATATATAATCGTGGAAAAGTAGATTATATGCTGCTGCAAAAATTGCATAAAACAATTTGAATTATTCTATATAATATATTATATTATGTGAACTGACTACATAAACTCTTATTCTCTTAATAAGAATTTGTTGATGTTAATTTGTGTGTATCAATCTCTTAAATGCCCTTAGTATATACGTCAGCCGATATTGAGGCAATTATAGAAATAAATTATAAAGCTAATGTAATAGCATTCAATTGCGTTTATTAGACTTTTAGTTACCCATACATATCCCTGTATTTTGTAGACTGTTTCCTAGTTTTATAAAGTATTCTCAACATATGTTTACATTTATCTTAATTTTCTTCTTATATATATGCCTGAGCAACTCTGAAGTTATCTCTTAAGCTATGGCTCTGCCTACAAAAAGATCTTAGCATCTGTATATGCTTTGTTGAGAAGAGAGAAATTCTAATGGCCTCTATTGAGCTCTCTCTTAATTGGCCGCAACTATCTGCATTAAGATCCTAAGCACTTGCAGTTTTCTCTTTGTTATACGTAAGTTACTGCCCAGTTGCTTGACAAATTGTTAAGTTAACGGTATAAAGTTCTCTTCAGATCTTTATATTACTGCACAAGAAGAGAAGGAAATTGAAATTCATGCGAATGTATAGATTGAGTAAATACAGGGATATAGTGTGAGTATATCTTTGTATTTAGTGCACTCTCCTATCTTTCTCTCTCTTTCTGCTTTATTATCTGCCCATTTAGAGTTCCACTAGTTCCCCCCGCTTTGCAGACCATTTTGCAGTCGACCTTTGACTAAATTTCAAATTTGTCGTTTAAATTATTTTCACGTCACGTTGTCAGGCGTCAGATTGGAAAGTAGTTTTCACATAGGATTAAAACGCTGGCAACTCTAACGTAGACGGCGACCAGCCATGCTCCAAAATCTCGCTCCCATTCCACATATCAAAAACCCGCCTTGCCCGGGACAGCTGTCAACAATTTGTGAAATGGTGTTCAATTCCCAGTCAAAGAGAAAAATAGGGAAAGGAAAGGGTATTGCGGAGAGCGAAGCTCGTCGCCTGGCAAAGTGTTTGGCATTTTTAATAAACCCTTTTTTTTTGTAGCTAAAAGAGAGAGAGAGAAAATGTATATTTAAATATATATATGTATGTATATATATATTGTATATATAATAAATGAATGTATATTAAATTTCCCATTTGTATTTACTTTGGCATAATGTAATTTGATGCCAGGCGTGGGCAATTGATATCACGTCGAATGGTCAGGATGTTGTTCATTGCGGTTGCATTGGTCTTTTTTTTTTTTTGTTTGCAAGTTGACGCCTCTGAAATGGACACTACGACAGCAAGGACATATTCATTTTATGGTAGAGAGACAGAGAGAGAGAGTGTGAGACGGAGGGGGGCCAAAGGAAGCGGATGGCATGCGTCGCCAGCTGTCGGAGGCTGTCGGAACTGTCCACTCGATGCGTGCAGCCACAAAATGTCATGCACCTGTCAACTGGCCATAATAAGATGCCAAAACAGTTGTGCGGTTTTGGCCAGACCAACACGCCTTGCCACGGCCTCGGGCCAAGAGGATAACAACAGGCTCAACTGGCCAACAGCCTCACAAAACAGCACCAGCATCAACAGCCGCATCAAGGGAGGCTGAAATTCAGATGAGCTTTTGGTTCACCGGCTGAGCTACTCATACCACAGAGCGTATGAGCAAACGAGTGGTCATCCTGGCTGCAGCTTCGGGGTTTCGAATGTGGTCAACTCCATGGGGCTGGACATTGTTTAGAATCTCCTGCAGTTAGTTAAAGTAGCGGCCCTCGCAATGCAGTGTGTATACCCTTGTGAATACTTTATGAATAGTATGAATATTCACGTTTCGCAGCGCTTTTGAAGTGCTTAATTAGCTTAGCTGCCTCTCTATCATTCGCTCGCTTTGTTAGTTCTTTCTCTGTCTTTTCTACTAACCTATTGCTCTCTCTATCACACACACACACACTCTCTCTCACTCTGTCTCTGCTGCCGCTTTCCCATAACTTATATTAACATCATCTTTTGTAAGCTAATAACTAACGCAATTTATAATAAATGGCTTTTTATACCCAGTAAATGTCAAGTGTTTGGGGTATATTAAAAGACTATCAAATATTATAATATATAAATAATTTAAATATAATAAATATATAATTAAATAACAAAAATAAAATATCAAAGAAATATGATAATAAATAATTTATATGTGCAAATAAATAATACAATTATTGGAAAGTTTTGTATTTGTTTTATTGCAATTAAATATACAGAAATATGAATAAATATAAATAAATATATGTAAATCTAAAAAAAAATATTATAAATAAAAATGAATATAAATATAAATAAATAAATATAAATATATATAAATATAGATAAATATAAATAAATACAAATAAATATATATAAATATAAGTAAATATAAATAAATACAAATAAATATCAATAAATATAAATAAATATAAATAAATATCAATAAATATAAATACATATAAATAAATATAATTAAATATATATAAATATAAATAAATATAAATAAATATAAATAAATATAAATAAGTATCAATAAATATAAATAAATATCAATAAATATAAATAAATATAACAAAATATAAATAAATATAAATAAATATAAATAAATATAACAAAATATAAATAAATATAAATAAATATCAATAAATATCTTAAAGATACATTTTCAATTCATTATATTCATATTTCAGATGCTTTTGTCTTATTTATTGCTGATACTAATTGCTTATTTAGAGCATTAATTACTTCCAATTATATTAAATATATATACTACCCTTACTTTTCCAGGGTTTTATCTTGACCAGCATATTCTTTCCTATAACTGTAAGTTATCTTTCTTGTTAATTTAGCAAAACACAAAAATATAAAAAGAATAGAGAAGAGAAGTGAAGAAAAACTGCCTTTATAGTAATTTCTCGCACTTTGCAGCTTCAGCGTCTGCTCATCTCTTGTTGTCCACTCGATGGAAAACTTTTGCCTATTTCCCAGGATATTCGTCTTGTGCATTGCGTTGTTGTTCCTGCCAGACTTCCATCAGCAGCGTCAGCTAAAGCTATAGCCGGCAGGAGGTTAGCTACGTCTGTAGGGAGGGAGTGCAGGGAGTGTAGGGAGGCAGCTTTTGTCGCGCATACTTCAAAAAATATGGCAAGCTCATAATTTTAATCCAGCTTCTCTTCACTTGCCCCGCTGCTGTTGCAGCATGACGACGCCTGCTGTTCACGCACAATGTGGCAAATTAGCAACAATATTTAAAACTAACTGGCAACACTCTACCCCCCTCCCTCCCCTGCTCTCTTCTCTACTCCAGCTTGGTACGCCAATTATTTAAAGCTCAAACTTTTGCCATTTGCGACAGAGCTGAACAAAAAGGCAAATTGCGGGAAGGCAAGGAAGGAGACGGAGATGGTGTTGGCCAGAGCAAAGCAAAGTTTATGTTAAAAGCTTTGCATTATGGCCAAAACACTTGAAGCCCAGAGCAGTGTGTCGGCGGAGGGGTGGGTGGGGAGAGGGGGAAGTGGTAAAGTATAATATGAACATTTTAATACATATTTTGGTTGGTCGCAGTTTTAGATTTTCAATTTGCTGCCCTGACAATTTTTAATTAAAAGCAAAAGCGCGAAATAAACATTAATTTTTATTAAGCTAACATTTCCCCCCACTTCCCCCACAACCGTCCTTCCACTCTTCACAATTCTTCGACTTTACATTGCCTGCGGCTGCTAATGTGAATTTCTATGTTAATAACATCATTATCAGTTGTGTTTGCTGTCTCCTTCACTCTCGAGTGTTCTGCTCATCCTGCTGCTGTCCTGGCTTTGGCTTTTAACGCCTTTGCGCTGTGCCTTTGCTTTTTGCCATTTCATTGTCGTTGTCCTTTGACTTCTTAGCTGGCCAAATGCCTAATGCAGCCTCAACCATTTACCATCCTTCCCTGTACGCCATAAGTAGCTGTGCCTTATCCTTTGCCTTTGCCTTTGCCTTATCCTTATTGCCATCGCATCTTCATTTTTGCTCGTTCAGCTTTATTAGAGACGCGCTTTCCGGCCAACTTCAACTGCTGGCTTGCCCCAACCCCCCTGGCTTTGTCTATCTTCCTGCTTTCGTTTACTTCTGTCCACAGCAAATCCTGACATCAAATTTACACAAATTTCTGCTCAAGTCCGGCCACGCCAAAGGACTCGCTTTTTGTTATCGCTCAACGTGGCAGAGAGCTTTGTTTTTTAGGGCTTAGCATTGTTGTTGTTGCTGTTGCTGCTACCGTTGTTGTTATTATTATTATTATTGTTGTTGCTGTACTTGCTGTGGCTTTTTCATATTGCCGGAAATTGTGGCTACCGGATGTGGGATTACGTTTTCAAGTTTGTACCGGAACTTTCGACGCTTCACGGTAAAAACTCATGACTCGGTTACGGTTCACTTGGGTTCCGTTTATTCTATGTTTTCTCTTTCGGGGGGGATTTTATTCGTTATTGTGACAGGTCAGTTATCAACGGGAAAGTCAACCTTCATTTGAAATAGGTTGGCTTAGCCTAATTGATGAATTATTAGATTCTTGTTGGGACATGAAAATGGCATTTAAATAATAATTTATTAGCTGAGATTTGTAGGGTTTTTTAAATGAAAACATAATCTTTTGTGATAGGAAAACTTAAATATGAACTTGATAGAGTTTAAGATATTTAAATTGCTTAATTACAGTTACTACTTTTAATTGATTGAGGTTAAACACAAGAACTCTATAGAAAATGGTAAGAACATGAGAAAAGTAGTTGGAAAACGAATTTTAGAATTTTATTTGATTATTTTCTATTTATGGCAGACATTTTAAATATCTAAACAGCATTAAAGTTAAAACATAGTCTTCTTTAATTATTTTGATACATATATGCACATTAGACTCTATATCTTTATTATGAAAATTTTAATTTTAAATTCTATATTAATTTTGAATTCAGCTTTACTTGATGCTCTTAACTGTAATCAGACAGATGTAATCCGACTCGATTGCTTTGGTTGACTCAAGAAATAAGAAAGCTGTTGAGAAAACAAAGAAGAAATAAACGAAAATCCTGCATTGAATCTCTTTACTGTGCCAACATTTGCGCGAGCGAGACAGAGTGAACGACTGCATTAAATATGAGAATAAGTCAGCAGATACGTAATCAATGGAATATATGTGAATAAGTATATGCAAGTACATAGTAAATTTACTGCATATTTACATATACATCCATACACATATGTATCCACATATATAATGATCATAATAAACAAATATCTAATGCGATTCAAGGGCACAAAAGCAGATCAGCGCTCTCCCAGTTTTGGGTCTTCTCTTCTTCTATTTATCTTGTGCATTGAAATCAGATCAGCTGTTCGTCAACACTGAGCTAGTTTTGCGTCTCCCTTTTCTGTTACTCATCCCGTGCATTGCATTTTTGTATTGACTGACATTTTTGTATGACAGCGACTTCTGCATTAACCCTTGTGTGCACTTGTACCGAATTAAGGGACAAATGCTGCGCGTGCATAAATTTGATTTTTGTAGATTAATTCGCATTCTGTGTCTTTTATTTGCATAATTTATATTCATATAATTTAACTGCAAATGATTTTAGATGCATATGTAGGTAAATATGTGTGCGTATGTCTATTTAAAGTGTTTAATATAAATGCGAAAGTATTTACATGCATATGTACAAAACTGCATACATATGTATGTACATATCTATGTATAATCATATATATCATAGATGTATGTACATACATATGTATTCATGCATATAGGTAGCAGCAGTCATTCATACTTACTAACATGTACAATGCATTGCAAGTTTACATAGATACACTGCGCTCATATGTTTTTGCATTTTTCTATTTTCCTACTGCACACAACTTCGTAATATTTGTTGTTGTTTTTGCAATCATCATGTGTGATCTCTCTCGCAAGCAAATAGAGCTCAATATAGGAACCGTTATATACCCTATATACATTACAAATAAGTAAGGACGGGCTTAATAGATTTGTGGCAGACCGCATAAAATATATATTTTTGATTAAAAATAGATATTGTTTTAAGTTTTAGATACCGTTCCCCTCCTATATATGAGCTATATTTATTTAAATGTACATATACTATATAATTCTATTATATTCAAAATACTTTATTGAAGCGTTTGATACAGGGAATTAAACAGTCGCGCTCGTCGACTGATCCGCATGTTGAGTTGTACTTACAGTTCTTCAGCTTCTTTTTGACTTGGCTTCAATTAATGTCCACAGTTTCAGAAATTTCTGTTCCAACGTATTATTCACGCCAATGTTGGCATTTGCAATTTAGTTTGTCGCAACTTTTATCGGCTTGTGGCGCCTCTTGTGTTGTCACCAGGCAGCAGCTGGGCAACTGGTGAGGGAACTGAAGTTGGGACTGGAATTGAAGCTGGTAATGGGAATGGGAGTGGTGGGGTGGACACTGGCAATAGCCTCTTGTCGGTTGGCCACTGACTCACTTGGCTGTCGTCCCTCTCGTCGTCGTTATCGTCGCCGTCATTTGCGCACTTAAAGTAATTAAGCGAATTACTTCAGAAGTCGCCAAGTTTTCTAATTATATCGAATAAATTTGTTTAATACTTCGTCTATTGCTTGTTCTCTCTCTCTCCCGCTCTCTTTCTCTCTGATAATGTGCACTCAGGCCCCACGCCGCCCGTACCTTTATTTCTTTTTCTTGCTTTCTGTTGCGTATCGTTTACCTTCCCTCAGTTCGCAAAACCAATTTACACAGCATTTGCATACCCTGTAATCATAAAGCCGTTTAGTTAGGCATACTCAAAATGTAAATTAAAAGAATGTTTAAAATAAAGTTTTGATATTGATAAATTTATTAGCATTAATATACAATAAATAAATAATAAATTAATGAAAAAAAATTAAATTTCGTAGTTTTTACAGGGTAAATTTAATAAATAAATATATATGTGACTATCTTTATAATTTCATAAGAATTGCATAAAAAGCACAGTGTATTCAAAAATAATTACAGGGTATCTCTGATTATATTTTTATAAAGAAATAAACATAATTCTAGTTACTTTGTAACTTAACAAACTTATCTTACAGATTTAAAATTAGTATATTTGTTAGCACAAAAGATATTGAATAAATAATTTTAAGCTGTTAACAGGGTATCTCTTAGCTGGCATTTACTTGCAGATTAAAGAAATTTGGAATGTTTTTTTTTTTTTTGTTTTAAATTTATTTTTCAGTGATTTGGCGCCGTTTCTGATTGTTTACTCTGTTGGAAATGTTAATTTCTGGACTTTTGACTGGTGCTATGCTGATTTGAAGCAACTTCAATGATTTGAATGATTTTGTTTTGAATGGCAGGCGTCAGTTTTCAGCTTTCAGTTTTCCGTTTGGCCATTTGGCCAATTCGTTGTTTTTTTTTTTTTTTTTTTTTCTTTTCCAATTTGGCCCATTTGAATGGATTTTGTTGCTTTTTGATTATTTGCTTCAGTTGCTTATTCAATTTCCGCCTTTCTTTTATTTGCATTTTCTTTTGTTCCTAACGATTCCGCACACGATTGGCTTTTTATTTAAATTAAACGACTGCTGTTTAATGGCATTTTGAAAAACCTCGTGATGGCTTTAATCATGCAGTAGCTAATCAGTTGATTACCTGAATGATTAAAGTGATATCATACAGAGAAACTTTACAAATCGGCTTTAAACTACTTTTAATTAACTTTCATGCACGTACGTGGTACATACGCAGAAGTTGAGAAAAGCTTTTAGCTTAGCGTAAATGAAACTTCAATGCATAGAGCTTTAGCAGCAGATAAAATGCACACTAATACATAGACAGACAGTTACGAATACAGAAACAATGTTGCGAATGCCTTGAAAAGTTCTCACATATTTATTTCGTTGTCAGAATGTGAGAACTTCGTCTCGAATTATCAAAGTGTATGTGAAACAGTTCATAACTTAATCTGCTCTCACACTTATTAAACAATCCAATCTATATCAAAAGTAAATAAACACGCGCCTCTCGAGCAGCAGCAGCAGCAACAACAACAACAGCAACCCTCCATCTGCCACTCAGCTGTGCAACTGCAACACGAGTGTCGACTGTCTGACCCAATTCAGCTCTGTGTAAATGTATGTAACTGTAGTCAAGTAACCCTCGCGGCAATCTAACGCCCCTCAAGCACTTCGCTTCACCTTATCCTCACTCTCTCTGCCCCTCTCATTCTCTCTTTCTCTCTCTCTCTGCCTTTAGCTGTCCCCTCTCGCCGACAGTTCTTAATGAAGCAACGCACGTAAACAATAAGCAAACTTTGAAGCGAAAATTTTGCTCAAATAATGTTGGCTTTTCATTTTTTTTCCTCTCTTTTTCTTCTCTTGTTGTTTATTATTGTTGCAAGGATCAAGGGGGAAGACGGGGTTGGGGTAAAAAAAAATAAGAGATACGGATGCGGATACGTGCGGCGTGATGCGCCGGCAGGAACTGGCACGAAGGTCGTCCTGCTTTAGGTCCTTGCAAAAGTTTTGCTGCGACTGTAACAAGTTGCTCGGAATTAGTTTGCGAAAAGTGTGGCAACTCTGGGGCTGTTGCCCTGTTGCCCGCAACCCTGTCAGCTCATTAATTTTAAGGCACAAAACGGAAGCGTGCAACCAGTTTCCGGTTAGCAAAAGGCCCACAAACCGCATTGCTCCCTACACCCTACCCCCTTCCAGTGTCCAACAGTCCAACAACACAAACCGGAGACAGGCAGAGTCCTGTCACGACTTTGGATATTCCCATTCGTAATGCCTATTTGTGTTATTTTTTTATTTTATATATTTTTCCCAGCTTGTTGTATATTTGTATTGGTAGTTGTGTGAGCCGTACTTGAATTATGGCTAAAATTCTGTTGGCCTTTTTAGTTTGTTGTTGTTTGTTTGTTTGCTACAGCTGCCTCTTAATAAGCAACGGCACAGAAACTTTTCAAGTGCGCGAAATATGCGCGAAAGGCACGCGATTCTACTTACCAGAGGCGTGTGACGAAAGAGGAAAGCGATAGAGAGAGAAAGAGTGAGAAAGAGAGAGGGGGGTTGGGGGCTTAGCAGAAGTCAGTAGAACAGCTGATGCTGCAACCGAGCAATGAATACAAAATTAATGTAGGTCGAAATGGCAAAGCATGCGACTGAAACTGAAATAGATTAATTACGACTGCTTCAACTTGGGATCCAACGAAATTGTTTAAACCTCCCCCCTCCCCCCTTCACAACCCTTTGGAGAGGGGTAACAGCCAGCTGAGCGCTATTAATTTAGCACATAAATAATTAGTTTGAAATATTACAAAAATAGTTGAAATTGTCGTATAAGCTGCAACTAATTAAGTATAATTGATATGCTATCATATCCTAACGAATTACTACGTTCATACCCTGTAATTTAAGTTACAACTAAGGCTGTACTTCATTATAAATATACGACTCTTTATCCAATATAGAAGTAAATGGATGTTACAGAATAAGTAAATGTTGATAATCATTAATATTAATGCATACATATGTAGCAATAGTATATATAAAAGAAAAGAGAGAGAGAGAGAGAGAAAAGACAATAATTAAAAGAAGTATCATCAATAAGAAACTAAAGAAATGTTACCATGGAGGTGTGTTAGTTAAAGGATTATGCTAAGGGATAGAGTATAGATTATGGAATCAGTTAGCAAATATACTAAGTATTTTGTTGATGTAGCTGTACACAAGAGTCGCAATTAACTAATATAATAATAAATATCAAATAAAATTAATTTAAAGTAAATTAAATTAAAATAAATCAAATTAAATTCAAATAAATTAAAAAAAATAAAATAAATGAATAAAAATTAAATCACATTACATAAAATTAAAATAAATCCAATTAAATTAAAATAGTTTTAAAAATATATATAAAAAAAAATTAAAATAAAATAAATTAAATTGCATTACATAAAATTAAAATAAATCAAATTAAATTAAAATCAATTAAAAAAAAATTTAAGTAAATTAAATCGAATTGCATTAATACAAAAATATAAATATTAAATATATTACAATAATTAAATTTAAATTTAAATATGATTAAAATTATTTAAATTACATAAATAAATTGAAGTGACAATAGATTTTATAGATTTTATAGGCCGCAGAAAAATATAAAAATAGGAAAATTAAGAATATTTAAAAAATATATATATTAATTAGAAATTAATGTGAGATAAGAATAAGACAAAGAATAAGTAGATGAACTAACTAAAACAGTAGGAAACAACAGTTAAATGCAAGCAAAGTGACCATGGAGATGCTGTTCGTAAAGTTGCTTGGTCAAGCAAGAAATGTAGCAAATCTAAACTAACAAATCCATCGAGCTTAGCAAGTGAACATGGATGTTATAGAACAAAGAGCAAATTGATGAGTTTTCTTTGATTTTTATTGAATGTTTACTGTTGTCTTTATATTTTATACAGCATTATTTAGATTACAAACTGTTCTTTTCATAGACATCATTGTTATTTGCATAATCTCCATAGTTTCTGCCTGCACAACACCACAGCATCGTTGTATGTACTTATATCATGTGGAGTATGTATACATATGAGTAAATAGTATTTTAAACAATGTACAGCACATATTTCAAGCTGAAAATCCTTTTAAACTGAACATGCTGAATGCAGTTCTTCTGCCTTTTGTTCTGCCATGATGCAACATGCCACAAACAGCAACGGCAACAGCAACGGCAACAACAACAACAACAACAACGACAACAGTAAATGCAACAAAAACTGAAAACTGAAAGCAGCATTAAGTACAAACAGGACCTCCTCAACCATATTTGTTGTGCCACTTTCCCAAAAGAAAATATGCAGTACGGCATAACAAAAACAAATAAGATTCATTTTGCTAAATTTTGTGCGACTGGCAGTTACCCTGTAAGCAAGCTTTTCAACTGCTACAGTTCTACAATTCAAAGTATTAAAACTCTAAGACATGCAGCAGATACCCTGTGCGAAAATAGACTTATAAATTCGCATATGCAAAGAAGCAACAAATACCCTGTAATCTTTGAAATACATTTACTTTAGATACAATAAATTCTTAGCTAATTCTGTAGTTTAAAGCGACAAAACTTGAACGAAACTTACTATAGATGCTAAGCAAGTTGATGGCTTGTTTTGTAGGGTATACAAAAAGAACTAAGCACTTGTTTGTTTGTCAACAGTTTTGTAGTGTGCAGTCCTTTTGTGGCTTGACTAGTTTCCTGCCTGGTATCCTGCCTGCCAGCCTGCCTGCCTGCCTGCATATGTTGTCAGCGCTAATCAAGCGCACATATGATAAACATACAACTCTTAAGCGAGGGGAAGAGTGATAGAGATAGAGTGGGAGAGAGTGAGAGAGAGAGAGAGCTACAAAGGCTGTCAGGATTGCAAGGACTTATGCAATTGTATTTGTTTAGCCAGCCAAGCGGTTTGCCTTAAGACTGAGGTCCTGCATCCTTGGCATTCTCTGCATTTTTCTTTCAGCCTTTTGCCTTCTGCACAATTTCACAGACATTGCGATGGCATTCAGTCCTTTGATTGATTTATGTTAATCCCTAATCCTGGGGCAATTATGCAGATGCACAGACACAAAGTTAAACTCTGGCCAATTGCATATTTCATTAATGGGCTTAGGCATGCTTAAGGCATAACTCAAATTTCAGCTAAAATACTTTGTATCTTCGCTGCAAAAATGCGACTAAAGTAACATTTTTATTATGTCACTATGTCACACAGACACACTGTCTTCCTCTAACTGCCGCTCTGTCTTTACCGCTACCTCTGCCTCTGCCACTGTCGCTGTCTCAGTCTATCTCCCGCTCTCACGACTGACATGCTGACATGTTAA
Source organism: Drosophila funebris (assembly GCA_018901825.1). Classification (NCBI taxonomy): domain Eukaryota; kingdom Metazoa; phylum Arthropoda; class Insecta; order Diptera; family Drosophilidae; genus Drosophila; species Drosophila funebris. The sequence goes on from JAEIFK010000688.1 coordinate 149,198, forward strand.
AGAGCGTGTAAGTGAAGTGTGATGGAAGCTGAAAGATATCAAAGAACAGACGCGTGAGTTTCGCATAGTTAAGAGTATGAAGTTAGGGTGTCTGTCTGGCTCTTTGAATTGTCGCTCTTTCTAATACCCCGTTTTCAATTTCCGAAGTTAACTACCATTCAATAAGAAACTGTAAATTCAAATCTATATAAATTATAAATAAAATATAAATAAAAAACATTTATTAATTATATATAGTAATATATTTGATATACTTATATTTAAGCATGTAAAATATATACATTTATTATCTAAGAAACTACAACTCATAGCTCGTTGGTAACTTACAGGGCATCAGCTAGACGTACATAGTATATCCTCAACTAGCTTTTGCTTACTTGTAGCTTTTTATGATTTACTTTTTAGTTAGTTGGAGTAAAAAGCATACAGCTTTGCCCCTCCGCCTGCTTCGCCCTCATCTCTGACTGTGGTTCAACTCAGCTTCTGTCTAGGTATTCTTTATGATGGAATTTTTAATGAATTTACTTTTAGTTTGGTGTCACAGAGCATCTGCATACCAGTGAGTACAACTATGAGTATGAGTATCTGTATGCCATGGAATATGGAATATATGTCTGGGCCTTCATGGGGACTGACAGCTTACATATTTTCTTAGAAAATATATATTAAAAACGTGCACAAAATGAAAGGTGTAAATTTGTTTATAAAAGTTAACTTTCTGCCTCACTGGCCACATCTAGCCATTCGCTACTCCACTCTCTCTCTCTCTCTCTCTCTCTCTTTGTGCCTCTCTTTATCTTTTGCAAAGTCAAGCAACTGGCAAAGATGCACAAGATAGAACATGACGTGGCATCCATTGTCATATGTGTTGAAAAGTGCCAGTCATGGTGAGTGGGCGTTGGATGGTTGTCAACGAGGGGGGCTGAGGACAGAGGCGAGGGCGGCATCTATATACTTTGGCAGGTTGCAAATTTGCAAATTGAATGCGACAAGTCAAGTGCTGTGAATTTAATTTCCATTCACAAGCAACTCGATTAAAGTGAAAGAATGAAAGAAGAAAGTTGAAAGCAACAATGGCAAAATAAAAGAAGAAAAGTAAATATATAAATAAAAGACGAGGCAAATGAAAACTGAGGTAAAATGATTTGCTTTTCTTTGCTTAAATCAATATAAATATATTCATTTCACGCAGAGAACTTGAATATCTTGGGTGTACGTAATTATACTTACTAAATTTATTGTTAAACTTTAATAATACTATGCAACATTAGATGTGAATCACTTTAAACATTTTATTTTAGAGTTATGCTAATTGGCAATAGATATTATTCCTCAATTTTATATAATGTATATTATTTTTACTAATATTATTAACTTTAAGTAACTAATCGTCTGGTTATAATTTCTCTAATTTAACCAACTTCAAATGCGCCCATTTAAGACTTATCTGAACTCTCCAATTACCTTGCACACTCCCCCTCTCTTCGGCTCTACCTCTCTTACTGTTGCCGTGGCTTGTGGACATAAATCTAAGCTGCAATCTACGTTAAGCCGTTTGCAGTTAAACTTATGTTTAAGTTCAAAATTAGTCGAAAGCTAATTAACGATAAGCGTTTGGCTGTTGCCTGAAGTCATAGCCAAAACCCAAAGTACAGGCCCAAGTTTTGGCTGCCATCGGAAAGTTTTAATGCATTTATCGAATGACTTTGGTAGCTGTAGCTAAGTGCATATTATCGGGCATCTATTTCAATTTCCTGCAGCAATTACAAGCATGTACTGCAGACTCTTCCCATCCCATGCTGTTTTTCAGGCCCGAAAACCAGTTGCTAACTTTACGTAAATCTATTTACAAAAGCAAAAGCTGGTCTCACGTAACGCCCACGCGTTTGTGACCTTTAGCCCGGCGCAGTTCAAAGGCGAATGCTAGCAATTTGCCTGTGTTGCCCTCTTTTCGTGAGCGTTCAAGAGAAGGGAAATTTACTCAGCTCTAGCTCTCTAACGCAGGGTACTTACGCTCACTGAGTGCGCACAAGCGCTCTGGCGAACCTGTCGTTTGAGTGTTACTCAATACAGTTGAGCGTGAGGGTTTCATGCTGAGGGTTGAGTGAGAGAGTGAGCACAGGAGTTGGAGAAGGTAGAAAATTGCATTTGTTCCACTTTCTGAGCACGTTACATTTCTTCTTTTTTTTTTTGTACGAAATGAGCACCTTTGTGCATTGAGTTTTGCTGTCCAGCATTTGGTCAGCCTTTTGGACTAGAGGCGTGTCCAGGACACATTCATGTGCTTCGTTCTGACTGCAGCCAGCGGGCAACGACACTAGCCAGGATGCATTGCGGCTTCCTTTTTTACCCAGAGGACACATAATGGCTGAGATTTGAGTTGTGGCGCTCGGCTTCATTCATTTGAGGGCACATTTAAAGTTTTTCCTGCTCCACATATCAAGTTAAACACAACTATTTCAGTTTAAAGAGAGGAGAGTATTTAAAATTTAATGTAGAGCAATATTTTTTATTTTACTCTAATTGAACTTAAGCGACTTCTTCAATTGTAATTTTTTCTCATTCATTTCTATGCAAGCAGTAATCTTTTTCATTTGGAAACTCTTTAAGCTTCTTAATATTGTGTGCGAACTCTGAGCTTAAGCGAAACCATAAGAACTGATGAACAGTTCCAAAGTTTCTAAACTAAATCCACGTTTTCTTTGCATCCATAAATTCTGGGGTTAAGCTTAAGCTTATCACCACTCCACAATCCCCTATCCCGCCTCTTTCCTTCCACCACTGCTCATTATAAACGCTTGGAAGTTTTCTTAGTTGCAATTTGGTTTTTGCTTCAAAAACTTGATAACTTTAAAGTTTAAACGCCCCAAAATGCGTCACGAACGTGACCGGGTCGAAGTTTTCTTTAACCAAAATGTCGACATCTTTGTCTTTGGCCAAAAAGGCGAACGCTACAAAGTGGGTCAGCAATGAGGACGTTAAACATTAAAAAAATCTAAAAAGGAACAGAAAAAATACTACAAAAACTTGCAAACGCTAAGGAATTGTACTTAAACTCGACTTGGAGTGAATTGCGCGTTGGAGTTGAGCGAGCGAACACTGACACACGGAGTGAGTGAACAAAACGAGTGGAAAAATGTCCCGCTGAGCGAGTGAGAAAGAGAGTGGATAGTGCAGCTGGCATTCGCTTAGTGCATTTGGACTCACTGTGAATTTACCTTGCGCTCGCTGTGCGAGAGGCGAAATCAGTCGACAACGAGCCGCCATAGCAAACGGACGCAGTGTGCGGAGCAGCGTTATATGTGAAACGTAATCGAATTTCGAGTTCCGAATTCGACAAATGACTATTTATAGTCTACGCTTTGTTTACGTGTCGTGACGCGTGTGCCAACAAAACACAACTAAACAATAACAAATCACAGCAACAAGAAAGAAGAAAAAGTAGAAGCAGAAGTTGAAGAAAAAAGTAACTGTGTTTCAAGTGAGAAAATCAGAACAAGTTGAAACATGTCGCTGAGCAGCACAACGGATTACCCGCTGACTGTGGAGGAGACAACAACAATAGCAACAGCAGCTGGAGCTGGAACTAATGGGGAACTGTATGCGGAATTCATCTCGGCACCGGCTAGCAGCATGAGTACCGCTGCAATTGCGGAGCACATGCAACAGAATCAAATTACGTTCGAGATTCCCACAGCACACGATCTGCGCCACATTGATGCACTGCATTCATTCAATGCGCTGTTGCAACGGATTGGCAATGCCGGTGTCAACTATGATTCATCACCGGCCTCGGCCAGCATCAGCACGGAACAGTTATCCAATTCCGTAGTACTCGATCTGGCCGATTTGCGGGAGAACAACAATGAGGCGGATAACAATTCCACATGGGAGAAAATCTTTGGTGATGCCGATATGCATGCTATTGTGAACTATTTGTGGATTGGCGTTGTCACCTCATTGGTGGTGCTATCCCTCATCTTTATACTCTTCAGCTGCTATTTCTATCGCAAGTTTCGTACATGGAAAAAGTGCAGTAAGTATTCAAACTCCCCTCGGCCTCAATATGTGTTGTTATTGTTGTTGACTTTAATCAAAATGTTTGTCGGGTTGTTCTTTGTGTGTATTTCGACCTTATCAACAGCCATTTATCCAGCTGTTTTGGCTGCCAGGCTAAACAATATAAAATGCAGAATACTCCAGTTCCTCTGTCGCTTGTTTCTCCTCTCTATCTCTCCCCTTGTTCCATCGTATTATATGCCGTTATGGCCGACAGTCTCATAAATTTTTGGCGCGCTTCGAAATTGTTAGGGCGCTGTAATTTTAGATACACAACTTTATGATGCCACAAAATATATGTATGCTGCCGCATATTTATAATATTAAATTGACCTACCACAGTCACAGCCCTAGCCCCAGCCCCAGCCCCAGTCCCTGCTTCTGCTCCCTGCCGCTCTGTGCGATAATGTGGCAACCCTGACTTTGAAGAGAAAGGCGTGAAATTGTGTGTGTCGCGCTGAATGGACAGTGATAAAGCAGGAGATGAGTAATATACAAGGATAACATTAAAGCACTTGTACGTGCTTGTAGACGAAGCTTGCATACCCTTACAGTTACACATTTATTTTATTTTCTTTAACTCATAATTTAATTAATTGAATATTTATTTAAATATGCAAAATTCTATCGAAATTGTGAAGATAATTAATAGTTGTATTAGTTACTCATAGAACTTTGTTATGTTAGCTAAAATATATGGAAACTAGGGATAATTCTAAGAGCAATAGAAATACATAATTAATATATGTAGCAGATAATAATAGACAAATTCTTTGGAAACTATAAAGTATATATTTTCTAAATTATTTAAGTATTTACTCACAATTATTGGAAATACCTTAAACTTTTCTTAATATCTTCATAATACCCTCTAAAAGAGTATAACAATGTTAGGACAACCTCTGTAATATTACATGCCTTTGTGGCAGCAACAAAAGCTGAAATTGAATATACTTTGTTATGTCAGTTGAATGAAATGAAAATCGTGAAAATTCTAAGAAAAATTGCTGCCCCCAAGCAACTTGAATCTGTTGGAAAAGTGAACCTGTTGCTTTCAAAGCGAACGGATAAAGAGCTGTAAATAAATGCCAAAAAGTAAATCATATGCTTAGGCACTTTACACATAATTAGACACACACAAGCACACACCCACTCAAGTCATGTGAATCCCCAGAGAGAAGGAGTGAGAGTGAGAGGAGTGAGAGAGTGAGATGGAAGTTGAGCAACAAGCTTTACAACCTGGCCCTAACTATGCAACTTACACAAGTCTCAACTCGAGTGTCAAACTTTTTGCAGACCAATTTAGCCAAATGATTTATTTAGGCCAAAACCAGTGAAAGAGATAGACAATTAATGAAAGCGAAGAGAAAGAGTGAGAGAGAGAAAGAGAAAGAGAATTACACAAGTTGTTAAGCGGCTAGGTGGAGAAGGTGGGAGGGGAGTGCAAGGCAAAGGCCGTGGCATTAAAGTATGGCCAACTCAACTGTCAAACTGTCAATTTCGTGCTAACGAGCCTTAAAAACTTTTTCTATGGAGAATGTTTGTACGGCGTAAAGGATACGGGGAAGGGGAATCGGTGGAAGGGGGGTCAGCACTACGTAAAATATCAATTTGAGCTTTGAGCGATATGTGCGTATGCGAGTGTGTGTGTGTGTGTGTGTGCTGCCTGCTTTTGGGGGCGCCTCTACGTCTAATTAGTTTCGTTAGTGTCGTGTTGGGTTTAGTTTTTGTTTTGCTTTTGTCTTTTTTGTATTTTTTGGTAATACACGTTAGACTGGCCTACATAGATAGGGTTCACACACATGCATAGCTGTATTAGGTGCATCATTTGGCCTGTGTGTGTATGTGTGTGTGTGTGTGGCACACACGTGTGTCATTTATAATTAAGCAACTTTGGCTTAAGTTTGCTCGATTTTCATAGCACGCTTTTGTGCGCTTAATGCGCGCTACGTGTTCCCCTCGTCACTCTCCTCTCTCGCTCTTTATATACGAGGAACTGCTCTCTGTCTCTGTCTATCACTCACTCTCTCTCTCTCTCTCTCTCTCTGCCTGCCCACGTCCAGCTGCTTGTGCTTTGTTGTCGCTGCTCACAGCGAGTGTGTTTACCTGATAAATACTTAACGAGCGCCTGAGATGCCGACCTGGCCAAGTTGCCTCTCATCCGCACAGCCTGCTCTTACAGTTTATTTATTAAGCAAGGAAACACACACAAACACACACACACACACACACTCGCACTTTCTCTCTCTGTCTACAAATGAGGAGCAAGTTTCGGCTTGTTATCAATTAGAGCAGCGCACAACTGAATTTATTAACAGGACAACAGCCAGCGGGGCCAGGCACTTGTAAATTGAAGCAAAGTGCCAGCAACAGGACGAGGCAGGACGAAACAGGAGCTGCTGCCACTGCCACTGCCACTGCCACTGCTTATTATGTTGTATAGGTTGTGCATAATTTACTTGTCTGCCTGCAAGAAAAAAATGTAATTAAGCGAAGCACACTTTCTCCCCCCTCCCCATACCCTGTAGACAATTTCCCCAAGACAAAAACTAAATGGCAAAAAACTTGAATGCCTTTGAAGGACTTTTTAATGGATTTTGTGGTCTCAGTTAGTCTTGTTCTTCTTAGTTAAACTAATTATTATTTCAAGATACATTTAATAATTCATAATTATTAATGTTTTTGACTAAAGTATAAACCAGTTGTTAAACAATTTTCACTGCTCACTTTAAGATGCACACAAACTCTAGCGTATGCGAATAATTTCGGATAATGCCGGATAAACTTAATTTGAGCATCAATCAACACTCAGCTTTCATTGGAATCACCTGCCAACCGATTAAATGTAATAAAAATACAGTTCAGTCTCAAAAAGCTGCACCAACTGCGCTCGGGCGTTGAAAAACAATAAAAACAACAAAAACACAAAATGTACAATCATTTATGAAAAACATAACAGAAATAAAACAATATGCGGGTATACTACTTGTATATGGATAAACAGAACAGAACAGAACAGAACAGAAAGAAACAAAACAAAAAAAAGTTGTATAAAAGCGAACGCAGCGAGGCGAGCCCAATTGTTGGATCCTTCAGTGTTCGTCAGCTCATTGCAATGAATTTAAATTGTTGCATACATTTGGGCACTTCGACAGTAAAAAATAAAAACAACAACAACAAAATGCTGTAACAAAAGCCAAAAACAAATGGCGTGCTAATTTTTTCCTGCAGCCTCTGATGTTGCCCCGCTTACCACTGCTGTCGCGCTGCTCCCCCCTCTTGCCTTAGAGCGCCAACAACTTCCCATGCCAGGGGACAGTTACTTTTCTTTTATTTCAGCGCTTTCGCATGTTGCGAGTGGCGAACAGAGGCGAGAAGGGAAGTGCAGCAAGAGCTTGCATAAAAAATGAAGCCTGCTGCATATGTGTGTGCGTGTGTGTGTGTGTGTGTGTGTGTGCGTGCGTACGCCCATTGTGGCCCCAGTTGGTCGTGTTTGCCGTCTGTCTATCAAAAAATGAATCAAAAGTCAAAATGGGTCTGTGAAAGTGCTCCTGGTCCTGGTAGTAGGTCCAGGCAGCACCAAAAAAAAAAAACCCAAAAATATACGAGCTTGTGCTACAGTTATAACAATAAATCAACAAACGCTGTGCCACACAGCACAGTGGCTGCTAACAGTATGAGTACAAGTACTGGGCGACTGCTGCTGCTGTTCCAACTGTCGATGTTGTTGCTGTTGTTGTTGCTCTGTTTTAATATTGTAATGTGAAATATTTTTGTTCAACAGGCTCACAACTCCCACAGAATGCCACGCCCACCGTTCAAACTCCCACACACACACCCAAAAATAAAAATATAAATGTAAATGCTAAAATGCCGTTGCTTTAATGGAAAACCATTTGACCAAAATATTTACTCATGCGAGTTTCTAGCACATACAAATAAAAAATTAAATTAAATTAAATATAATGAAAAACAGAAGAAGAAGAAGCAGCAGCAGCAGCAAAAAAAAAATAGGGAAAACCATTTTCGCTGACAATTAAAAAATTGTCGAGATTTTTTTTTTTTTTTTTTTTTTTTTTTGGTTTAAATCGCAGCATTCAATTGCATAAAGCGCACACATGAATGTGGCTTAAATCGCATTTAATAACTGCAACATTGTGTGGCTGGACAAGCAATAAAAGCGATTCGATACGCATTTTATTATCTTGTATATAAATCAATCTATTTTCAATCATAATTGGAAAACCCTTTTTCCCAATGGCGTATCAAAAGTTTATAGCTGCATAAAAGCTTTACTGTTCTTTTGGTTTGCTGCAAAGAGCGATAACAACTGCTAACGATACTGTGGATAGTTACGGATAATTTCGGATAACTGTCGAAAAAATGCTAACTAGTTAGATAAAAAAAATTTCAGTCTGTGCATGACTATAAATATGTTAGGAAGCGTTTATATTAGCGCGAATAACTACGGATAATGCCGGATAAGTCTGGATAAGTCTGGATAATTCCGGATAAATTTCGGATAATGCTTAAAAGTCTGCAGAGCTAGTTCTTGTTTAAGAAAATAACAAGTCTTCATAAGAATGCGTTTAAATGCGTATAACTTATGTATAATTAAACAACTTAACGTTTAAATTGTTTGACATTTTTGTTGAAATAAAAAAAAGCTTAAATTCCATAAAAATTTAAGCTTTTGCCGTTGCATACTTTCCGGCGTTTTTATGCGTTCTGCATTTCTGCATCTTCTTTAGTATTTATTTATTTGTTCGTGTGCCACGCGCGCACTTCCGGCATGTTATTGCCTACATGTTGTAGTTGTAGTTGTTGTTCTTGTTGTTGTCAGTCACTCACTCATTCAGTTTGTTGTTGTTAATGTTGTTGTTGCTGTTGTTGTTGTTGTGAATGGGAAACTTTGCCTGTCCGGCCAGTCTCACAGGCATTTCCGGTCAGCACAAAGTTTCCTACGACTGCTACCTTTCTCACTCTCTTACTCTCTCTCTCCCTCTCTCTGTCTTAGTGTTGTTTTTCTCGCATTTTTTTGTGTCTTTTCAATAAAAGATCCTGAGGTTGCTGTTCATGTCCTGGCATTCACAAAAGTTCAAGCGTTTGCGCCTTTACGCTAAATTGAATTTAATGCTCAGCCCAACGTGTTCAGCTTTCTCTTTTCCCTGTTCCCTGTTCCCTTTTCTCTTTTCCATCTTTTCCTCCGTCCAACAAGTGTCCTTTGTATAGGGCAGCAGGGGGGGTTAGCGGAGAAAAGGGCACACAAACAATCTAATGAGACGTCTGTCAAAGTCAAAGCCAACACAAACTAAGCAACTTTCTTTCTTCTTTTTCTATTTATTTGCAGACAAGGACATAAGGGCACAGATTCATGCGGCAAGCGATTCCTACTCCTCACATGGTGCCAGCCATCACCTGATCAGCTGCGATGCCCGTCGATTGTTGCAGCAGTTGCCAGTTGCCGGTGGCACGGGTGGCACGGGTGGCACAAATGGGGACAACAGTGCCACAACTGGGGGCAACGAGGCAGCGTTCTATCAAATTGAATCGCCACCATGCTATACGATTGCCACTGGTCTGCCCAGCTACGATGAGGCGTTGCATCATCAGCCGCGTCATTTTGCCTACGGCATGAAGTTTGTGTATCCCAGTCTGGCGGCAGTGCATCATCATCATCATAATAATCAGCGTGCGTGCATTACCAACTGGGAGAAGGACGCAGTGCAGCGCGGCTCGAATAAGCTGCAAAAGTGCAAACTGTCAGCAACAGACGATTCGAGGCAGACACAAACAGAGTGGCAGACAGAGAGGCGGAGGCAGACGATGGAGGACAAAGCCTTGCCAGCTATTTGCATTAACATGCCGGATGAGGAGCAGCAGGCGCAGGCGCAGGGGCTGGAGGTGCTACAGCATCGAAATGTGGTGGCCAATGCTGCGTCGACAGATGCCTCACAAACTTTGCTGCCGGCGGCAGCTGCAGACGATGATTGCGCCTCATTGGTTGTTGTTGTTGCCGCGTGATTGCCCAGCAACTAAAGTGGCCAGGGGAATGGGAGAGGGAAACATGCATAGGGTATATAGGACTATAGGACATAGATTGCAGCCAAGAGATCATGGTTACATGTTTAGTCACTTGTAAATAACAGATCCTATAGCTCGAGGCGATGGAATGATTTAATTTCGTTTTAGTTATTTGTTATATCATGTATTAGCCAAGACTGAGTATTATTTATTGTCTATGTATTAAGTAATTTAAACGAATTGCCTATCGATTAAGCCTAAATGTTAATAAAACAAAACAAAAACAAAAACAACAAAAAAAAAAACAAAAAAAAAAGAAATATAAACGCAAAAATATATTCAACAAAAACTTTAAATGAAAATAATGAAAGAATAACACAAAATTTGTTTTTATTTACTTTATGCATTTATTTTGACAGCTTTCTTGCCATTTTATTGATTTATTATGGCTTTAATTGCATTCCTATTTCAGTTGCTGTTGGTTTTGTCATATTTTTTGATTATTATGTCTGTTTAAAAAGTTATTAGCTTGAGTTGAGTTGAATATTCATTTAGTTCATCTGTTTATTTATTGGTTTTTATGTTATTTAATTTCAATTTGAATTACATGTTTTGCTAAAGATAAATAGAAAGAATCGCTGATCTCTGAACTCATTTTTATTGATTGATATTTGCAATCTTTTATTATGTCTTCAACTTTACCCAATATAGAATTTCCAATTTTCCTTGAATTGTTGAATTTAGTTAAGTTATGATTGAATCGGCACCTCTTGATTAAGCACTTAATTAGTTCATAAAGTGTTGCAGTTACTAAAACTACTTAAAACCATTAAGTAGCAATGATTATTATGAATACTAAAAGAAATATATAGTATATATAAATAAATAAGCTTATATTGGGAGTAATAAAAACTAAAAGCATACTTCAAGCTAAACAAATTAAATAAAACAATTAAGCGAATAAATATTGTCAACTATGATAAAGAGAAATGCAAGCAAAATTAAATATTTATGCAAAAATAGACAAACAACATAATAATTGTATTACAACTGGGGAAAATGATAATCGAAATGGGTATGAAAATGTAGTTGAATGGGTTGTGGAGTGAGATGGAGGGGGAGTGGCAGTTGGAATGGCAATGGAAACAGGTTAAGTCAAGAGAGTTGGAGAATTGGAATTCTCGTGTGAGCATAATAAATACTTAATTTCATGTCAAATTTGACACTTTTGTTGAGGTTTCTGCGCCTCGGCTCGTGTAATGCTGCAATTTGTATTCAAATGTACGATTTGTTGATGAGTCGACGAGGGACAGACTGACAGACGGACTAACAGACGGAAAGAGCGACGGATGGACGGAGTAACACGCCACATCAAGCATTCCATAACGCAACGGAGCAAGAAACACCAAAACAGGGCCATAAATTATATTATCGTGCATCGTGTATCTGGTTCAGGTCACAGTCATGAGTGACTGCCAGTTAAATTGTGGACAGGGACAGCGGGTGGAGAGGGCTGAAGAGGGCTGAGGAGAGGTTAGGTAGAGGGACAAGTGAGAGGTGGGTTGTGGAAAGTGCGGACTGCTGAGTGGGTGTAGAACCTGGCACTGACATTAACAACAGTAACAACAACGACAACAACAGCAACAACAACGACAACAACAGCAACAACGACAACAACAGCAACAACAACAACGACAACAGCAACATCAACACCAGCAGCAGTTGCTGTTGCAGTTGCAGTTGCAGTTGCAGCGTTGTTAAGTTTGTGTCACGGTCGTGTTTAGCTGTAAATCACAACAAAAGCATCAACAATAATGCTGACGCACGACTAGGAAATACCCTGCACTTCGTACTTCGTGCGTATACTTAATTAATTAAATCGATACAATTATTTATTTTGTTCCAGGATAAAACAAACATTTTAATTAACAGTTTACGCCATAAATTTGGAAAAAAAAAATGCAGATAAATTGTAGTTATAATTTCCAGTTTGCTGCTTATACTCCCTACCGAGAGGTTCTATATGGACATCGAAGTAACAGTTATGCATTTTTATATTAAATTATATCTTTAAACTGAAGTTAACAGCTCTGTGCATAAAGGTGAACAAAGTTTCATTTCACAGAATCAATTTAAGTTTGATTTGTAAATACATATAATTGATAATAATTATAGGCAGCTATGATCTGTATTAATATATTAAGCTATATGCTTAGTTGAATATACATATATGTATATATATAAACAACTTACTAGTAATTGCAGTTACTAACAAAGTGCAAATTGTTCATATCATCAGATCCACTTTGTGCATAGCGTACTGAGTATACAAACGGTTCGATCATTGACATTGCCAGCCACAATGATAACCGATATGCACTTTTATGTTATAAATGTGTGTCTTATGGCTAATGTTGACTGTCTATCTCAATGGGGAGAACGTGTTTATGGGACAACAGACGTGGCCAACACACGTAATTTGTCGGCAAAATGTTGAATGTTTTGAAAAAATGTAAAGTTCATTGAACAGGTTAATGTCATGTAATGAGGCTTGGCAAGTGATAAAACTTTACACAAAAGTGTTAACATTAATGGGCGCAAACTATTGATGAATAGATTTATATATATGATATATGTAGTATGATTTAATTAGCTGATTTGATTAGTTAGGTATTCTATTATAATGTAGAGTGCTAATCTGGGAAATATTCTGGGTTGTATAGTTCTGTATATTCCAGATCTATAGTTTCGGCTGTCACTGCGTCTGGTTGAGTAACTTTTTCGGCTGTTGTTTCATCGAGTGGTGCTGCTGCATCAGTAGAATCGTCTTGTGTTTCAACAGCATCACCCGATGTTTCATCAGCTTCGTCGGGTGTTTCATGGGCTTCCTCAGTTGTTTCATTAGCCTTCTCAGTTGTGTCATCAGCTTCGCTAGCTGTTTCATCAGCTTCGTCGGGTGTTTCTTGCGCTTCCTCAGTTGTGTCATCAGCTTCGCTAGGTGTTTGCTCAGCTTCGTCAGGTGTTTCACCATTTTTGCCATCTTCTGAACCTGGTCTTTGCGCATCATACTCATTGTCATCATCATCATCATTATCATCATCAGCGTCATCAGCGTCTGCGGTTGTCATACCTTTTGTCGAGGCTGTTAGGAAACTATCGGGCGTAAATGGGTTAAAGGTGAATTGCCAGTAGAATGTCAACCAGTAAATGATAAGAAAATCATGGAAGAGTATCAAGGAACCCAACAATGCATCATTCAGTCGCATCTCCGCAAAGCGACTGCCATTGATAGTCTGAGCATGGTACATGACAAACTAACAATGAAACAAGTGCAAGTGCACTTAAGCGATAAGCATACATATACCCTGTAACAGATACTTACGAACAGCATGATTGAGCTAATGAAGATTTCAGTGACTAAATACGCACACGTCGACGTGTCGGGTATGACAAACTTGACCATGAGAAAGAAGACGGCAACAATGAGGAAAATAAAGCCGAGTATGAAAATGATTGCCACATCTAAGGTGAGATCAATCTGTAAGATACTCATACTTGAAGTGAAAGATTAACTCAAGATTAAATGGTAAACTAACCTCCTTGGGAAGTATGGTGCCAATAATCAGAAACAAGACCAAGAGAATTACACAGACTACATAAAAGAATAGAAGATCTGGCAAATAAACGCGAGCCACAAGTGCGAACAATGATATTATTTGCAGCTCAACCTGAAAGCCCAAAGGAAATGTGAAGGGAAAAGCAATTAAATGTAATAAAAATATATATAATTAACAATATATAAATCATATAAATAACTCACAATGATAAAGCCGATAATAAAGTTGAGGCCATTGACAAAACGCAGATTCTCAAAGAATATGAAGATGACAAAGAGGATAATCGCCAGACCAAATGTGATGAAACATATATAATAATATTCCGTAAATATGTCTCTTAACGTTGTGCTGCATAAATGAAATTGTAGATTTATATAACCCATATATCGCTTAACGCCTCGACTTACAACAGAGAGACAACAACCCATTGTGTTATGGCCAAAATAAGCCAGATGAACAACAACAGATATGTCTTGATGGCAAACTTTCTGCGTGCTCTCTTATAGTAACGATAGTTCCGATAGGAGACATTCATGGTCGTCCGTGCATCGGACTTGAATGACGTCTGGTATTACCTGTGCAATCATAAACAAATTTACCGCCAAAAAAAAAAAAAACAAGAAACAAACTAAATACGGCTAATTTAACAAAATTACACAATTAAATTTGACATTAATCTGAAAAGTAACTGTAAAGCTTTAGCTTATTCAAATATATCTATAGAAAAATAAAAAATAACATTTAATTTAATTTTTTTTATTATTATTATAATATTTATTTTAATTGTTTATATAATCAATCACTGAAAACGAATTTTTGACTCTTCTGGCACTGTGCTAATCCTGTGTCCTACGTTGAGTCTCTTGGCATATCGATAACGATTCTCTTGCGCTAACCAGTTGATCTTCCAGTCTTCATCATTTAGGGCCTCTGGATTCTTATCCTCATTGAAGTCTTGGGTTATTATCAACTTGCTGTTGTCATCTGCTGTTGTTTCGGCATTTGACGTTCTGCCATCTCCATATATATTTTTCGATAAATTATTATCGGCATAGTCATCGTAATCGTCGGGCAGTTGGTTTTTATCGCGGCCATGCCATGGCGTTGATAGGAGTGTCCAGTCTGTGGGTGTGACAGCTCCAGCGATAAGTTGCCAGTAGAATGTTAACCAATAAATGATTAGAAAATCGTGGAAGAGTATCAACGATCCAAGACAATAATCATGTAGACGCATCTCCGCGAATCTTCCACCATTTATGGTCTGGGCATGGTACATGACAAACTGGCGTTTGGAATTTGAAATGAATCAATTGAATGCACTCAAATGGATACTCACAAATAGCATGGTGATGGTAATGGGTATTTGGACCATTAAATAGCCATAGACATGAATATCTCGCCAGATTTCGGTGATCAGAAGTTGAAGCATTAGAAAGAAGACGGCGACAAGCAGAAAGAGAAAGGCAAGTATAAAAATGAGAGCTATATGCAGCGTAAGATCCATCTAAAATCGAATAGATATTAATATTTGCGCATTTAGCAACACTGGTACTCACCTTCCTCGGCAAGAACAAACCGATGAGCAGAAACAATGTTATGAGCACAGCACAGATCATGAAATACATCAACAATTCAGCAAAATAGGTGCGAGAAACGAATGTGAAGAGGGAAATGGTCTGCAGCTCTACCTAGATGATAAGGTTAAGTGTTAAGCACACAGTGGTGTTGGCAAACATCTCAAAACTTCTCACAATGACAAATGATAGAAACAGGGCCAAAACTCTTTGATATCGAAGCTTCTCAAAGAACAGAAACAGGGCAAAGAGCACAATGGCCAATATGAAGGTCGCAACACTTATGTAATAGTGTTTCCGAAACACCGCTTGTATCGATGGACTGTGAGAATATACAGTTATTAACTGCCCCTCCACAAAACAACACTGTTGCACTTACACTAAACACACCACCAACCATTGTATCAATGCAATTATCAGCCAAATCATCAGCAATATATATGTTTTCATGGAGAACTTTCGACGAGCCTTCTTATATGCATAATAGATCTGCCTGGAATTCATGTTGCTCGCACCCGGTCGGGTTAACGATTCAAAACTGAATCAATATTCACTGCATTCACTACAATTTTGATGCCATGAGTATGAGTTATATATGAATGTCATCATTCAAGTAGTGTATTCAATCTGATAAAACAAATACAAACATACATATTAATATTTAAGTCATATTTAAGTCATATTTAAGTCGTAGCAAACTTGATCTTCACTTCACATACAGTTGGAATTTCTCATATAATTTCACATTCGATTTACACTCTTTGATCTCAGTTGGCATTTGAGCTTTAAAACATTCGACTTCTCTCTAAATTGTGTGGAATTTCCATCATTTTCGCGCTGTTTATTATTATATTTGCAATATTATCTTACTATTTTAACAGCTTTCCTTCTATTAAAAATATTTATGAAAATGTTTTCCAATAAGAAAATATTGTTAATTTCTCTCCTATGCAATTCCCTGCTTAACTATATTTTTAATTAGTGAAAAGTATTTAAACTTACATAAATATATATAAACTTTGTAATGAAAAGTTATTAACATTTATTTTATTTTTATTTTTATTTTTTTTATTATATTTATTTTAATTATTTTTTTGTTGTATTTATTTTATTTAATAAATTTATTTTTATTTTATTTATTTTTTTATATTTACTAAATTTTGTATATTTATTTTATTTATCTTTTTTATTATATTTATTTTATTTAGCTTATTTATTTTATTTATTATATTTCTTCATTATTTCTATTATACTTAATATAAATATTATATTTATTATATTCATTATACTAATTATATTTATTATTTTTACTATAGTTATTATATTTCTTTTATTAATCTGATTTATTATAACTTTTATATTTATTTTATTAATCTACTTTTACTTTTCAAATTTATTTTATTAATCTCTTTTAACATATTTATTTTGTTCTTTATTTTATTTATTGTATTTATTTATTATTTTTATTATAATCAATAAATATACTCAATATAATAATAATATATATTCATTATATTAATTATATTTAGTGTATTTATTATATTTGTTTTATTAATCTTATTTATTTTACGTTTTATATTTATTTTATAAATCTGCTTTACTATATTTATAATATTTATTATAATTATTATATTTATTACATTTACAACATTTACTTTATTAATCCAATTTATTTTACTTTTTATATTTAATTTATTTATTATATTTATTGTATTTATTATATTTATAATATTTATTATAATTATTATATTTATTACATTTACAACATTTACTTTATTAATCCAATTTATTTTACTTTTTATATTTATAGTATTTATTATATTTATAATATTTATTACATTTATTTTATTTATTATATTTACTATTATTATATTAAATATTATATTTACTACATTTATTATATTTACTTTATAAATCTAATTTATTTTACTTTTTATATTTATTTTATTTATTATATTTATAATATTTATTATATTTATTATATTTCTTTTATTAAGCTATTTGAATTATAACTAGCTTACTTATTTTATTTGGCTATTAACTAAATTGAATTTATTTATTTTATTATTTAATTGCTTATTTACTTATTCAGTATTTATTTTTTATATTTAAACTTCAATTAAATCGGAATGAGAGACAGAGAGGAAAGCTGTCAGTCAGTGAGGCAGCTAATGCACAAAATCAACAAAAGTTAACAACAAACAGAGCATGAGCAACAACAATTTCAGTGAATGCAGTTAACTAATTTTGCGCTTGTTGGCAAATAGCGCTGCGAGTGTGTGTAAATAGCGCAAAAGGCAGAAATCACGGTAAACTGTCAACTGTAAGCCAAGTGTTAAAAATGTCAAATAAATAATGCTACAGCAACGACAACGAATGGCAAGAAATAACAACAAGCAAAACAGACACACACTAATGAGCTGACTGACAAATGCAATGCAAACTCAGAAAACCCAAACTCTGGTCGCAGCTCTCGATCTGTCATACTAGCATAAGTTTTCCCCGCTAACAGAAACAACAACAACAACAACAACAACAAGAACAATAAAAGCAACTACAGCAGCGTAGCAGCAACTCCTACCACCTCTTCCAGCCAATTTGCATACAAAAAAAGCCAAACGAAGCCAGCGCAGAGAGAGAGACAGACAAGTTGAAAGCTAATGCCAGTCACAAACTACGTTTGTCACACGCGGCGTATGCGCAACGTACGCAGCAGACTCAGACTGTGTTGCCCAGGGGAGTATGTGGAGGGCGGAAGGTGAATAAGAATCATTTAGCGACACATTTGGCATATCAAAATATCTGATAAGACGTCAAGCGACATTCAAAATCAGCTGCCGTGTGCGTCGTTTATTAACTTCCAAAATAAGCCAAAAACTGAGACGAGCTAAGTACGACATATTGTCGTACATAGTAGTGGGAGTATATGGAATCTATATATACATATACGTACTACTCATACTACTTGAGGTACGTATTATAGTCAGTCACTGTCTGCGGTTCAGTCTTCAGTCCCGCTGACTTGCTGACTTGCATGCAAAATTAATTACAGGCAAAATTGTATTAACGAACCTCGATGCTGACAGCATGACACATCGTGACTTGAACTTGATTTGCCGTTTTGCAAATTGAAGTGCTTAAGTGTATAATATAAATAGTATTATTATATATTTTGTTTAAAACCATAACAAAGTCATGTCACAGTCCTCTTACACTTCATGCTCGTGCTTGTCACGCGCTCATCTCTAGCTGGCGCTGACGCTCTGACACGGACGTCAACGTTGCGGCCGCCTTTTGGCTTGGCCCGAACGTCTTCCACGCGCACACGCTCTGCGCCAGCCATAAAACTTTTACGTTTTAGCCCTAACCGAATTTAGAGACCCAGACCCAGAGCCAGAGCCAAGCACAGACTCGAACTCAGAGTCAAACTGAGAGTCAGAGACAGAGGCAGAGGCAGAGTCAGACCTCGTACACGGACCCGGACCCTGGCCATGCAGTTTAGATTCATTCTCATAGCCATTTGCGGTGTGGGCCATAAAACCTGAAGTAACGCTGACATTTCAGCTGCTGCATTGCAGTGGACGTTGCTGCCGCTGCGGTTGTCGCTGCACTTTTTACGACTCGACACTACTTTTTCGGGGAGGACCCCAACACCCAACACTCAACACTACACACTACATACTACACAACACCCTACACTACACAACCAACACTCTACACCCAATCACGGCATCGCACTCGAAAGTGCGAAATGAAATTTTAATCAGACTCTGTTCGTGTTTATGATTTGACTGTAAAATTTATATTGTTTGCTGCATTTTGGCAAAGCTCTAATACAATCCACATGGTTGTATGTGTGCTAAGTAATAACTTGGTAATTGACAGGGTTAGAAATGTGGGCTAGTATAAATATTATCAAAAGTATCTTAAATTCTTTTGAGAGGCAACTTTCAAGCTGAACAAATTCTATAACTTTTTCCTAATATTTGCTATAACTATATAGTATACTTAGTAACTTTCTATTATCTATTTATATTATATTAAAGAGTTCTTGCAGTATTCCTCTTAATTGAGTTCTGAAATTCTTCTGATCTATTTTTACAAGTAATCCTTGGTACTTTACAATAATTAGATATTTTATTATTATATATTTAGTATATATTTAACAAACAATATAACCAGCAACTTCTGCTTGCTTTCTGTTTCATATGCTTTGATTTGTTAATTAAAAACAAAACTAATATATCCCTGTACAGGGTATATCACCTAATAAGAAACTTTTATCCGCCATAAATTAAATTATATTTTTTTCTAATACATTTTTCTTGTTTTTATTATAGCTTATTTGTAATATTTTTGCAAATGATCAACTTTATTTGAATAACAACAATTTATGTATAAACAAAAGGTTTGTTATAATATTTTGTTCGCATTCTTTTTATCAGCGACATGCACACACTCCGTTACTTTACGCAATTTACTTATCCCTTCTTCGTATTCCGCGAGCACAACAACAACAACAACAACAGTATGCAGTTAATGCTCACTGATGCATGACGGCTGCAGCTGAACGCATACTGAAAGCAATGCAAAAACAAAACACATGAAAGTGTTGTTGCTGTGCTCCAAGCATAGGCAAAGAAGACTTAAGATAAGCAGCAAAATGTTCCAAATTGTTATTGTATTTGTTTTGCATTGGCTTTTGATCTGCTTTCGCAGCAATTACAAAAACAAATACTGCAAATTTTGTCAATGAAATATCTATGGTGTCTAAAATAAATTATAATTATTTAAATAAATCATATCATATCATAATGTGAAAAGTCTTATATTGGCCATGGGAACAGTTTTTGATGTCTGCATATCTTTGTTAACAATATCCACTATGATAAAAGAGAACTTGCTCTAAATTCACATTATAAATTCACACAAACAGTATGTCACTGATAAGCGCGATAAGCGTGCTAAGTGTGAACTATATTTGGTTACGTCAAATAGATATATCTAGCAAGTATCTCATCTGTAAATAAGCTACACGAGTTGGCTTAGGTCAGGGTCGGATTGTTTGCAGATAAGCACAGTAATTGTCTTGGCCACAATTCTAAGTACGAGAAGATGAGAGACAACAAAGGTTAAGACGATGGCAATGCGTGCCAAGTAGTTGTTGTTTGACTTGGATGAATGCAAATATGAGAAGAGGCCACCCGAGAGCAGGAGAGAGGGAGTGGGAGGAGTAGGAAGTAGAGCAGCACATGCTTAGATAAGGACCAGAGACCACACCGCACTATGACTGCTCGGGAGACTGGGCCAGTGGAGTAGAGTTGATAAGAAGCCGCAGGCCGAGTTCAAAGAGCCGCCTACAGTACCAACGTTACCGTCACCGTCGTCGTCGTCGTCGTCGTCGGCCCATCTACTAACAAAGTGAGCAACAAATTAGTGGCAGCAACTACCGGGAAATTCTTTGTGCGGCATTTGCGTCATCAAATTTGTAGCAGCTTATCAACAGGCAGGCGGCGGCGGTGGCGTCTCTTCTCTACTGATAAGTCCCAGCGCTGCTTCAGTCTCTCTCGCTCCCTCTCCATCTCTCTCTCTGTCTCCCTCTTTCTGTTTGTGAGTCATCCACGCCACAGCCGTGAGTGGAACGTGACCTGGCACTTTGGTGACTTTCCATAATCATTTTCAATTTTCCTGCAACGCATTTTCATGCAGTTTGTCCTTATCAATTTAACGACTTCCTTTTCAACCTGCATTCTAACCCAACTCTATCTCTGCCTCTGCCTGTGACTCTGACTCTGACTCAGACTCTGATTCGAACTCTGGACCACCTAGCTAACAGTCGAACTGCAATTAGCCTTAGTTTCGGATCGTATAGCCCGTGGCTCGCTTCAGTATCGCTTCTTTATCTAAGCTAATTGATATTTATGGCTTCAGCACGTTTCCATAAAGTTTCTTCCCATTTTTTTTTTCCATTTTCTTTTTTAGTTTTATTGGCAATAGAACGAGAATTCCCTGAAATGACTCAACTTATGTGGTGAAAGAGAAATAAAAGAAGACTTGGAGAGTCACAGTTAAAATATATAAATTTCAGAACAATAATTAAATATTGTATATACAAATAAATAAATATATATAAAGAGAATACCTATAAATAATAAATAAATATATATAAAGAGAATAAATATAAACTCTAACCTAAAAAGTTAGAGAGAAAGTAGAGTTGAAAGTTCAAGTAGAAATATAAATTTTAAAAAACAATTTAATAAACTTAAAACTCTAAAAATAACAATTTATAATGTTAAAAATAAATTTAAAATATAATTTTTTTTAATGAAATTTAGGGAAATATTTTAAAAACATAACTACAGAAGTTTCCGCTTGCGATTTTGTAACTTTTTGAGAGCATTTATCTGAGAATGAGTTGTACTAATATATTATCTATAAACAAACTTAAATAGTTTTAGAATTGCAACTAGATCAGTCTCAGAAAGTCTCCTCTCTCTAAGATATGTTAATTATAAATTTATAAATATATACAAAGAACTGTAATTCAAAGAGTTTTAGAAGAACTTCCCAAGAAGTTTCGTCTCACTATTCCTATCTGAGAAAGAGAGTTCCGAGTTATGACTTATGATATATTACTTATAATTATATATATAAATATAATTGTAATTAAAGTAGTTTTAGAATTGCACTCAAATTAGTCTCAGGAAGGATATGTTACAGATAAATATAACTATTATATATCATTAAAATACATATATAATTGCAACTAAATTAGTCACAAGAAGTTGCCTCTCTCGATCTCATGCCGTCTCCCTCATACTTTCTCTCAGTGCATTCGTCAGCTGCTCACGTCTCGAAGTTATGAGCTATCATATTTCCTATACTGAAATAACCATGAGCAAGCAGTTTTTTCCCTGCTTCTATCGCTTTTTTGTGGCAACTAAGGGAACACTTAAGAGGTTTCTCCACCCCCCCAAAAAAAAGGAGACTATAAAAACATGTCAGAGATACTATATCGAAAATTAAGAATACTTGTAGCCTGTGTTGCCTTGATTTATGAATGAGTTCTGTTGTCAGGACACTTTTCTACAGGATGATATGTCAGTTTTGTTCTTGTTCTTTTTTTTTTTTTGTATGCTACTACTTAAAAGTAAATAAATAATACAGGAAATTACTATCTTGTTAGCGCAAAGGAAACATGAGTTGTCGATATTTTGCTGTTGGTTGTTGTTGAGTTATGATATGTCAATGACAAGCTACCGAAATGCTAAACAAACTTCCTTATCACGTTAAGTTATTGTAAGGAAGGTAACATCAAATGCTGATGATTGAAGGACACTCACTCTGTGTGCTCTCTGTCTTTCTGTCTTTCTCTATCTATCTCTCTATCTCTCTCTCTATTTCTATTGCGTCGCAGAAACAGCAGTCAAATCAACTTGAGAGACTCCAGGCTACATTTATGACACCTACAGTAATGAATCCTGTAGAGCAACAGACCTCATTTCCAAGTAAACTCGAACTCAAATCGAAACCCGATAACGCACACACACACACACACACACACACACACACACACACACTGTTGTGCTGCAAATTCTGAGAATAGATTGAAGACCATAATTATGCCCACGCTTACAATTTACGTAGAGCGGCCTGTCAATTGCCAAAGCAAACAGAAGATGCCAAAAAAAAGAGCAAAATAAAGACGAGCCTGAGATGGGATGAGATGGCATGAGCTGCCCTGAGATGGGCTGAGACAATAAGCAGTTTACCTGAGTTCTGCGTATGTCCTTGTTCCTGCGTGCTGACAAATCAGCAGGCAGTGCCTGAATTTATGAATAGCAGGACCTCGTTCTATGGAACAGTATGTGGCATTGTGAGTGGAGGACCTCTGGTTGCCACTGATCGCTTCATTATACATAGCAGCAGAACATGTCAATTATGTTGCAAGCATGTTGCAACTTCTGCACACTTCCTGTTGTTGTGTGCCACAACAAGATGCAGCAGTCATCTATCAACTTTTGAGTTGAGTTCACATATATCAATTTGTCGTCCAAATGTCAAGGACATAAAACATATATATATATTTTTTATTAGTTGCTTAAAAGACACCTCAAATTTTTTTAAATGTTTTCTTGCTAATTTACTGCACTGTAATTTAGATTGATAGCGCTCAGTTAAGAGCTGCTCGATAAGGTATGCCAAGGACAAGGGAAAGTGTCGCAGACATTTTATGTTTAGTTCGTGACCGAAAACTGTTGGCCGTCACTGTAACTGTAACTGTATGTAGTCATAACTGGGACTAGTCACTAGTCACTAGGACTAAAACTAACCTGTTACTCGCACCACATGTGGCCGCATTAAATTCTCTCTCAGGCCGCACACAAATGTTGGTAACAGGTGAACAACATTTTGTACATCCTCACGCGTTACGTTAAAAGTTTTTTTGATTTTTTTATGCTTCCTCTGCTGCTTCTGCTTCTTTCTGCTCTGTTGTTGTTGCTCTTGGTTTTCCTTTTTTTTCCGGAAAATTAGTTTAAAAGCATCATAAAATAATTTTCGTGTGGCGCGTTTGGAAAATTTTTCGCGCTCGCATTTAACGTTTTATTGCGGGCCAAGTTGAATGGCTTTTAACTTGCTGCTGCATGCCCTGTGTATGTGGCAGTCACACAAAGGGTAGGCTCGACTGGCTATATATATATATATACAGTAAAGTTCAGAAAGTGTGGCTCTGTTTTGCTATATCAGAAAACATATTTAATAGCAGAGCATGTAAATCTCTGTTAAAAATTGCATCATTTCTTAGGGTATGTTGTAGCTGATCAATCAATGAGCTGTGCAGCTCAGGTGTGTAAATGGATTTGGAGTAGTACATTTTGGGCGCTTAGTTAGCCCATCAGCAGCAGCATCATCATCATCATCATCATCAAACAGAGCATTTGGCAATTCTCTTTTCAAATGATCCGCTCGATGGCCATCATAAAAAAGAGCCCAAGAGCCAAATTAGATTTATGCCCTATTTGAAGATTTTTCTGCTTTTTTCTGTACAGTTTTATGACTGAACTTTGGGTGGGGGGAAGAGTTCAAATCACATTTTGATAGACCGAGGTCAGAGAGCTTTACAAATTATTGAGGTTGCAAGTCTTTTTCTTATTTCATTTCCTCATTACTCATTGAATTGCGTCTGCGTCTGCGTCTGCTTATCTAATATTCTGACTCAGGTATTCATAATCAACAGTTATCATCTATGCAATTTCATGCTTAGTTGTAAGATATTACGAAATTTACTGTATGAATCATTAATAGATAAAGTTATCTGTGTTTCTTTCGGATTTGCCCCAGCAACAGTTGATAATCTTTGCTCCTTAACCCATATAGCACTTCCTCTGTTGTAATCCATATCAAAATGCACTTAAGCGGCAGTCTTACGCCCACATATGTATCTTAAAGATACAAATAACTACAAGTACTTCAAGTGAGTGCAGCAAAAAAGTAAGAAAGGAAACTGTAAGACAGAGAAAAAGATGAGAACGTCTTGTAATTTGAGCAATTTGTTTTCATAAACTGCGCTGATTCTGTTGCTCTGCTTCTTCTGCTTCTGCTTCTTCTTCTTCTTATGCTCTCATCTCACTTGCTTCGTCCTGCGGCCTTATACAATATGAGGGCAGCAGCCAGTAAATAGTATCTTGTATCTTGTATCTTGTATCTCGTTTCGTGTATCTTTTGCTATTTGCTGTGTATTTTCAAAGGAATTACGTTTAGAAATTTGTTAAGCATCTCTCAAGTTAAGCATGTGTGGCTGTGGTTTGTGCCACATCCTCTAAAAACAATCCCAGATTCAGATCCTTAACAAAAAAACACTCAACACTCTGCTAAAGCAATGAAATTGTATGAATATGTGTGGCTAAGGCGTCAACACTTTAAGTGCTCTCTCTCTCTCTCTCCCCACCCCCCTCTGCATAGTTTTGCACACCTCAACTCGGCCCATGTCCAACTCGTAGTTCCTTTATAATGGTTTTAATAACAATTTGCCGCAAATGTGACCAGGTTTTCTACGTAGTCTTTATATGTTTGTGTAAATATAATTTCTTTAATTGGATTTTGTCGTCATAGCTGCCAAGGAGCTGTGAGTATTAAAAGTGCCGCAAAAAAATAACAACAATAACAACAACAACAACAAGACATTTGCCACATCGCGGCGGCGTCGGTGTGAAATTAAGAAGCAGTCAACAACAAAAGCAAAAGCCAGACACATGGACAGTTCGACAGACGGGCCAGAGGACGGATTGCCAGACGTAAAGGCAGCTGGTAAAACCCGTTAAAATAGCGGCCTAAAAGCGCAAGGCATTTGTGGTTAATGCGGTCGTATGAACTTGGGTAATGCGCTGCCATTGTAAATAGAATTTTAAGTATAAATAAATATATATAAATATGTATAATAATATATATATATATTTAATATAATATAATAATATATTAATTATACAACTTGCAGTTGTATAGCTCAGATTAATACAGATTAATACATGTTGTAAATAATTTAAATAATAAATAAATAATAAATAATAATTTATGATGCAAGTAAAGACATTACATCATAAGATGTAATTAAAAACTGTAGTTATTATTTATCTAACTTAACTTTATGATCTTGAGTTCAGTTGTTGCCACACTGAATCTAAGTTATATTGCAGGGCATTGCGTATACGTAATATGTTGAATGTTGAATGTTGAACTAATGCCAGTGACAGGCGACAGCGCGACACGCTGTCTAACAATTTTAATTTTCAATTTTAACTGCAGCAACGACAACAACACTAACAACAACAACAACAACAACAACGATGTCACACGGTTTGCCTCTTAGTCAGTTTCAGTTGCCGATGTAGAGGCAAGACGCGAGTTGGGTCGCAGTTGGAGTCGGAGTTGGAGTTGGAGTTGGAGTTGAAGTTGCCCGCGTTGGAGCCAGAGCCGCGTCCAGTTTTATCCGTCGCGTTAAACTGGGTCACTGGTGTCAATCGTTGACTTGGCATGTTGTTGTTGCTGTTGTTGTTGTCAACTTAATTATGTCGCAATTGCTTTGAAGTCAACTTTTGCAAATGAAAAGCAGCAGCAGGTGGCATTGGCTCTATGGTCCAACAACAAACATTTGAAATTGCGCTTTATTCAATTTTTATGCGCTATTCAGCCCCCGCATTCCCTTCGACCCCTCTTCAGCCGCTTTGCGCTAACAAGATGTCCCTCTTTCGGCCCCCTAGCCCTCTTTTGCCCTTTTTAGTGACTGCAGTGTCGTTGTCACCAGTTTAATTGGATTTGCCTCGCTGCCGCGTGGCTTTGTGTTTGGTATTAGCTTTGCCACAGTCTCTCTGTCCATGTCAGTTGCCCCCTGTACCACTCTCTCACTCTCCCAGTCTCTCTTTGACTCGTACTTACCCCAATTCAAAGAAGACTTTGTAGCCATCATCATCAACATCGTCATCATCATCATCATCATCATCAGTGTCGCCATTTGCCATTCTCTGTTGCTGTAGCTAAAAAGCTGCAGCGCATTACAAATTGGTTTAGTTATTGGCTTAATTGAATTGTTGCAGATTGGTCTTTAAATACGCGACTGCCTCTGCCTCTACCGCTGCCACTGCCACTGCCCCATGTTGCAGTCCCCATAGTAGTTGTTGTTCTTGTTGTGCCCTGGGGCAATCTTTGCTCATATACTAATTTTTATAAGGTAGCTTCAACAACTTGCCATGCAATTAATTGTAACTTGGAATGGCATGGACAACATAGAGAGGAGACACAGAGAGAGAGAGCGAGAGAGAGAGAGAGAGCAAGCGGATAGGGGAGGTGTGAATGAAAAGGTGTGACTTTTGAAACATCTAAGACATGTAATTAGGGCGTTGCAGTGGGCGTATGCCAAGCTGAGCACAGCTAACCTCATTACGTATGCAAATTATGAAGATTCCACTCCAAATGAGATGGCGCTGTGAATGAAATGTATGATGGAAACATATAAAAGAAAAATGCAGGGTATAATAAAAAACAAAGACTTTCTACAATGGGAGGTGTGACCTCGTTTCAAAATCCTTAAGGTTGAATTGCTAAAAAAAACCAGTGGAACAATTAATGTAGAAAATTGCGTTTGAGTCTCTTTCTTTCAACCAAATTAGAAAGCTTTTTAAATTACTTTAAGCTCAACAAATGAGGAATAAAATATAATTTATTATATGAACTTTTTAGTAATTTTTACTTTAACAACTACAACTAAGCTGCGTATGTTAGTAGCTCTATGCTATGCGATGTTAGGCTTAGTTAATTCTTTTCATTTGTATGTCGAAGGAAGGTCGCTGTTTGGATTTATTTGTTTAATATTCTCCAATTTTACTCTACGCTCAATTACGAGTTCCCTTCTGGTTGCTGCCGCTGTCGTTTTTCGACTCCTTTTTCTCTGGTGCAAACAATGCAAATTTTGCTTGCATCACTATCGCCATCCTGCACACTCACACACACTCCGCAACTCAAGGGGCCACGTTCAGCAACAGATAGCCTTGTCTCGCTCATAACATAAGAAATAACGGAACCAAATAAGAGCAAATGAATTAGAGATGAGTGGCGCTCAATGGCCGTTAAATTCAAATAATTACATCGTGTCACGATATGTATATAAATTCAGATAGTTTGTTAATCAAATTAAAGTCAAATTAAATGTCTTGTTGCTTTCACAATTCTACATGATCTGCACATGATTTGCACACAATTACTGCTCTCTTTCATATCGTTGCAGTTGCCAGAGTTCTGTGCCACATATTGCCATACCAACACATTTGATATCCAATATCTCTTGGCCATATCTTATGGAAGGCAACACAAAGCGGCGTTGTGACAATTTTCCCAGAATTGCTAAACCGAAAAGTCAAAAGCAAATGCATTGTAATGCTACTGTCGCCAGACTGATGGACCCCAAATACAAACGCCTTCTGCTCCATAAAAAAAAAGAAATACAACAATAACAACAACAACAACAATAAGAAGAAAATACAACAAAAAATACAAAATAAAAAACCGATTTCATTGTTTGCATGCAACGTTGACGAGGCAGAAAGAAATGTCAACAAAATGAACAGAAAGAAAGAAAGACTGGGCCTCGAATTGGAACTGATTGACACCAAGAGACGCAACGAGGCATATTGAAGAGGGTCAGCAGGGTGGGGGAGCGTTGAGGGAATGATTGTACAAGGTAACACTTGAAAACTAATGCGCTTATCAGTGAAAATTGATCGGGTCTGCGAGTCTCCGTCTCCGTCTCCGTCTACGTCTCTGTCTCCTACCTTGTCTCCTACAATGAATGCAGGTGATTGTTACCGTTGTATGTGGAAATAATTAACATGTACTTTCAATTTCGTGACTTGGGCCCCATGAAAGAAAAGCAGTCCGTGGAAAAGTGAAACGAAATGGAGCCACAATACAAGACCCCTCCAACTCCTGACGCTACCTCCCTCCCTCCCTCCCTCCCTCCCTCCCTTCGTATCTATCGATCAATAACATTTGTAATGTCAATAATGACAAGCCACAAGCGACAAGGCATTCGGGGGGCAGTTCTTGAAATCGAAAGTTTATGGCTAATGAATTTCGTGTATTTGATGTACTATTTGATGAATTGCCCAAGCTGAATGCCGGCCAAGCACCTTGCATATCATTCGTGTAAGATAAGAACCAACTGATAAGGCAACTCGAACTCAATTTCTCAATCGATAACAATCAATCGATGCACCACACACAATTTATCTTTGTTTTGGGTTCAAATGCCATTCAAAGACTTCAATTGGGAACAGTTGCTGTCTGTCTGTCGATCGGGCTAGGCGCCAATTGCGAAATTAAGGTTAATTGAGACATTTAGCAAATCGGTAAAGCCCCGAGTCATTAATGCCTTCCTACATATGGCTAAGCATTACTTTGCAGAACCTATAGGTTCTATAGCTGGAACTAATGTACCGCACGTGTTCAACTTTTTAGTGAATTTTCTTTGGAAAACTCGTTTCGTTAATTACACGGTGCAATACACACGTGTCGTAAAGTGAAGAGATTCTAATTACAAATGTATGTGTCAAATAGATACCCTTTACTCAAGTATTTATATAATATTCTATAGTTAAATAATACTGACATGTGTCGATCATTATTAGATTCCGATTATATCTTTTAAATATTACACCAGTTGACGGAGAACTAGGTTAAGTATTCAAATCAGTAGAGGTTGACTAGCAAATACCCTGTAAACAGACAAGAAGTACTACTCATATAATGAAACTCTTTATAATAACATTTAACATGATAGAGCATTGCTGAAAATGCTAAGATAACAGAAACCTGATTAATACACACCCTGTAATTTAACAATGAAGCGCAGTTTGCATATATTTAAAGCATTATTAAATTCTTATATTATATATTTTGCAATTATTAACACAGACATGTCAATGAGTAGTAACCGACTAGCAGATACCCTGTATCCACGTAAAAAGTATCCTATATTTGCCTATTTTAATATTTAATTTCCAAAAAATATTTCCTCTTTAATGTTTCTAAATGGAAGTGCCTGACTATCAGGTACCCTCTATATCTAAATATATTATAATTAATATTCCTATAACATTAGTATCTATTTCAATTACTGATTCAAACGACTTCACATCTTTATATATACCCCATTAATATTACAGGGTACAAATTTTTGCATTTGTCTATCATAACCTTAATAAATTAAACATATAATTATTTATATCGATCGATATAAAAGTATTGTTAACATTTGTAAAATGTCGTGTTCACATTAACATACAAAGCCTTAAGTCTGGCTTTAAATAGCAGTAATAATATGTACATATATGTACATATGTATATGTATGTATGTTAATAGTTGTTAACTTGAAGAGATAACTCAGAGCGTTGACACATCAACATCATCAACGCCTAATGATAGATTTCAAATCGATTACAATTACACAATTATTAAAATCAATCAAATGGCAGCTGTAATAGAATTTTGCATAAGATCAACGGTGTTAAATGCTTGTGCTTTCATTTAAAGCGTCAACAGAATATTTAGTTAATCTTTGATCTGCATTTTAATGTGCTGCTCTTAGCAATCAATAGATTTCTAATTGGATGGAGGAAATGTGTTTATAACGAGTCAATGAACACTTGAATTTCAATTATAGTAATTGTTGATTGCAAGATCAGCTGAGAAATTTAATCGTTTACGTTTATTTTATTATTATTTATACCAATAGCCAAAACAATACAACTTAATAGGTGTGTTAAATAATCCAGAAAGTTTCATGAAAATGGTTCCAGAAATAAGAATATTATTCAATCAAAGTTATTATTTAATTAAAGAAAAGAATGTAAATATTTCATTCAATAATAATAATAATAATAAGTGTATATAATATATATAAAATTTATTGTTTAAATGCAAAATTATGCATATGTAACAATCGCAGCAAACACACACTTAAAATGTGCCTAAATACTCAATTTGTTGACAACTCTCAAGATTTAGATCACATGCGTCTATTTTTAGCATATCAACCGTTATCTTTTGCAATCCTCTTTCATTCGCTTCTGCTTTGCTCAAACTATGAGACAGCAATACTTCTTATGCATCTCACCCCCAAACGACAACAACAATAAGCATAGGCAGAGGAAGAAACTGATCGTTGTGTGAATACGTTTGACCTGTGAATGTATCTATATATAGATTTATATCTAATACATACATATGCTGCATGTTGCATATTTGTTTATACATTTATATATATACAAGTAGCATATTAATCAAATATTTAATGCAATTTTATCATTTTAATATACTTGTATTTGCTTAGAGCCTGCTGCAGGGTATTATGCTGTCACGTGCCCTCGACTGATACGCTTGTTTTACCATCATTTCTTTTTAGATAAAGTTTGTTTCTTGCTTGCTCATGGTGCATTTTCACCTCAGCCACAAAATAATTACACAAATTGCCCAAAAACAATCAAAATCGCAATTGATTCAAAGATACGTGGAAGCTTAATGGAAAAACTACCTTATAAAGATAGTTGACTGTCTGAAATGTCGAAAATATTTATGCTTGAGTGCTAATAATGTTCAATCAATTGTTGTATTGAAAACCTTTGAAGCGATAAACCAACCAAATGTGAGGAACTATGACAGAAGACGACGACAACAACGACAACGACAATGACGACAATAAAATGAAATAACATCATAAGTACTATAGTCTATAGATATAGATACGTTGCGTAGTCTAGGCCCTAGCCACAGTCCTCTATTGCGGTCCCAGGTACGGTGCAACCTGGCCAAGCGCAACGAACTTGAAGCTAAACGCGCCCAAGATTATCTGAGACGAGGTAAAGCCATAAACAAATAAGGAAAGAATTCAATCCGAACGACGGCTAGGTGTGCGAGTGTGTGTGTGTGTCTGTCATGTATGTGTTATTATGGCTGCGGTTCATTGACATTGAATGGGTTGGCGTTGGTTCTTTTGGGTGGTTCAGTGTTTCAGGGGGGTTTGAGGGGGGGAATTTGCAGCTTGAGTTGGTTTCTGTTTCTGTTTCTGCGTTGTGTTTTGTTTTATTTTATGTCTAACTGCGTTTTTAATTGTGCATGCAATGAAAGCGGCACTCAAAGTGCACTTGTTAGTGGGATGCGCAGACACAGTGGGGCATGCAACATGCATAATAGGGACTTGCAACTAGCAACAGGACAAGGCTACTTTCTGCCGCTGCATGCCTATGCGTAATTTCTACGAATTCAAGTTGAGTTACAAAAGCAAAAGACAATGCCATGGCATGCGGCATGCTGCATGCTGCATGCTGCACGCTGTATGCTGTATGCCGCATGAGGCATGCTACAAGTACTACGCGAAACCTTGAGGGTTGCATGACCTATATCACAGATTAAAGGCTCACAACGACTACCAAGACGACACAACCAACGTTGACAACTTTCCCAGGGCAACTCACGGCACGTCTCGGTCCATATGACAAATGTTTCACATCAGTGCGTTCCGGACTCCAGCAATTACCTGCCTATGCAACTAACATTGTTGTTGTGCCAGTTGTTCTTGTTCTTGTTGTTGTTGTTGTTGTTGTTGTTGTTGCCTCCCGGCGTCACAGCTCAGTTGTTGGTCTGTTGCATCTTGCTGCAAAGTCAGAGTTGCTTACGAGTCTCCGGGTTCAGGGAACAAGTGCTTCCAGTTGCCAGTTGCCAGTTGCCCGCCTGGCAGGACGTCTTCAAAAACTAATCGGGACTTTGACTTTATGGCGCACAGTCCACCACAGGAGTTGATATCAGGCTGTGCCTAGAGTTCCCAGTATAATATCTCTTACTTCTTCCTAACCATTACAATTTCTTATTTCTTTCTGATGCTGGCAACTGATTACTCAATTAGAGTGTGTGAAATGCATTGAGTGCATGTAATTATGCGGAAAATTATTGAAGATTTTCACATAAGTCCCAGAATTGTATGAAAATGAAATGTATGATGAACATAGGATGTCAAGCCATGATTGAACTGACATTCCACATAACAATGAGTTGAGTTTTGATGAAGGTATAACTATGGGATGTTGGGTGTATGGTTGATAACGAACTCCTTAAGACTCTACAAGAAATATGACTATTTAAAAGGGAAAATTGTATCGAAAAGATATATAACTTAAATTATATATTATTATATTATTCCTTTACTTAGAAGAGATCTAGGAATATGCTTAAAATTCCAGAAATGTGCTAGAAAATATCGCAATTTATTAATCAGTATCTATAAGAATCTTTAATTAACTATTCTTAGAATTTTTATAAAAAAGAACACATTATATTAATGTAGAACTCAATCCTTTAATTTCCTTAATACTTTAATATTTATATTTTTCTCTAGAAATAATAGTATGAAATACGTCAGGCCAGTAGAGCTTAAACAAGCTTGACTGTAAATTGTTCAAGATCAAATTTAAGCCGATTTATAGATGTCAGAAGAGCTTGACAAAACCTGCATCCAATAAGCGAACAACCAACCGAGTGGAAGACAACAAGAGAAATATCGAGAAAAATGAATAAACTATGTTAAATTTTTGGGCTGTTTGGATGCATTATGCAAAGCAGAGCAACGAATTGGAGTTGTGTTGCTTGTGTGGACCCCATAGACAGTGAGAAATTAAGCGGCTTTATCAGTGCCATCACCCGCATGCAATCCGTAGCGGATTGGGTCTCCGACTGACCGTGGACTCATTAATTTGGTGTGTGGAGCTTGGAGCACACAGTAGTCGGCATTGAAAATACAAAGCCAGAATGCAGAATGCCTAAATGGCTCATTAGGGTCTTAAATTAAAGCTACTTGGGCCGCTTTAAAATACACACAGACAAACACACAACTCGGTCAACTAGGCCCCAAGGGTCAGCTAAGTAGTAGTAGCAAGCAGTCCAAAGAAAGCAACCAAAGCAACCAAAGCAACTAAAGCAACCGTCAGAAGACAGTCTAACAAAGACACGTCTTACTGCTAGCTACTGTTAAACTCTTATGTGGGTCTGCGATCGCAATCGGTGACGGACGGGGATCGGGGCTGAAAACGGTTACTTGCCTCACCTAATTAGAGAACCATTGTCTTAACTGTCTGACAGTTGGGCAGAAGTTATTGCAAAAAAGGTATTAGGGCAACGAGTCTAAGCCCATATGGCCAGCCACAAAAGCCGCAAATTGCAGTCTTAAATGAGCTGGAAAAGAAATGGCAAAACTAAACTAAAGGAAAAACGTCATCAACTGTGACACAGAATACAAACCAAAAGAAGAAGAAGAAGAAGAACTAGATGATGAAGAAGAATCTTTTGCTAATCTAACCCTCGTAATAGACAATCGTCTGGGTTTCATTATTGGGTTCATCATCATCATCAACATCAACGTCATGTATCTGTTTTTGTTGTGCTGATTCATTTCGCTGCCAAGATTAGGCGATCATGATAAGAACGTTCTTTTGTGCAGTCGATGAGCTCATCATCAACAACAACAACATCAACAGCGTCCAGACCGGAGCAAACCCTTTTGTAAATCGCACTCAAATTTATCACAGACGAACCTCGTTGAAAACCAATTTCGTTTCTTCTATGACAAACTGATCTTATCCCACATTGTTTTGAGTGTGTGCATTCCTTATCGATCGTCTAATGAAAAATTGGCAAACAGACAGTTTGTTAATAACCAATGATTAAGTGATGTATGGCTAGACATATCTTTAAAGTTCAATCTTTACTTAATAATTGATTTGCTAAAGTCTAGAGATCTTTGATCTGTTCAAAAGTTCTTCTAAATTTATCTAGACTTATTCAGTTTCAACTAAAGAGCTGAATATTTATTTAAATTTACAAACGAAAAAGATTATTAAATAAATTTAAGTGATTTAAATTGTTTAAGTTGTTTATCTTACAAATTCTTACAATTCAAATTTAAGTATGTGTAGGATATATGTTAAATGTAAACTGCTTAGGAAATTCTCTCTTTAGTGTTCACTGTAATTGCTAGTTCTCTTAAGCCTTTACTATTATTTCTTATGCTGTTTATGCTCTGTTATTTGCATCGATTATGTTTGGGAAATATGTACATCAATCTTGCATTGCGTTGCCGCCTGTCCTCCTACCTGAGATAATATCGCTAAATTCATCTTCCACCAGGTGAATATGCAGGCATGTGCGCCCACAAATTGCTCGCGAGTAACGAAATAAGATATCTGCACGTAGCTGTAATTTAAAACCCCACCAAAAGAAAGAAAAAATTAACAGAAAAATAAAAGAAAAGAAAAGAAAAAGAACGAGAAATGGTCTCAGGACTCATCGAAGACATACACACAAGCACACACACACACACACATACACAGACGTTCGTATTATCCTACAGCAATAATTTCTTTTCTCAAACAAAACAAATGTAGAGATATGTCATTTGCCAGGCATAAACGAAATCGAAGAACAGAACAGAACCGAGCTGAAATGAAGATCGATGCTCCATAACAGTGCGAGTTGAACTGGGACGGGAACTGGAACTGGGTCTGAGACGTCGACCGGGACTGGGACGGCGACTGTGACTGAGAGGCAGTCGGGCAACATGTGCGCCGCTTTGTAACGCCAATTATGGGCCCATAATTCGAAGGCATTGTCTGGGTAGGCACAAAAGACTAAGCGAGCGAGCATTACACGAAGCAGAGGAAGCAGATTAGTTTCCAAATGCAAACGGTGAGAGTGCGAGAGAGTGACAGAGAGAGAGAGAGAGGGAAAGAAAGAGGTCTTAGTGATGCGTAACGAAGCATTAAATGAACAACACGCTGAGCGCATTTGAGCGCATCTTTAGCCAGGTAGCAAACACAGAGTGTTAGTCTCTCAGTGCGGCTCGCACACTCATTTTTACTCTCACGATCGGTGCGCTCTTGAGTGAAGTTAACAGCGCGCTTAGCGGCCGAGCCGAGCTGCCTTCGGCTGCCTCTGCAGGCTGATCGCTAATCAGTTTGTTTGCAGACGTCGCCTATCTCGGACGCGAGCGCAGCGCCGAAAGCAAAAATAAAAAAAATAAATAACCGAAGCCAAGAAACTGATGAAGATAAAGATAAAGTTAACGATAGAGTGAAAGTGTGCCGCAGTTAACAACGAGCAGAAACAATAACATACACACACACACACACGCACAGACATTAAAAAGAGATACTAGCATTGTAATACACGTAATTACCGAACGTGATCCGAGTACATTAAGATACATCAGATAGATATCAGCATACAAATATAAAGCCAACATGGAGAACCTGCCGCACGCATTAAACTACGAGCTGTCGCACGATTTGCATTTCGATCATTTCGCCGGTGCCGCTCAACAGATCCTCGAGAACGGTAAGAACGTTGTCGCATCTGCAGCGGAGGCATCAACGCCCACGATCAGCACATTGGATGTGTTGGCCAATAACGAATTTCTGCAAAAACTGGGAGCAACCATCTTCAATTCAATTCAACTGAAGCAACACAAACTCAACGAAGTTACACACAATTCCACAGAACTGGCCATGGATTTTGACTTCAATTCGAATCATGTGGTGCTGGACAGCAGCAGTGTGGATCAACTGCAGCAGCAGCTGGAGTATGACAAGTTCATGAACGAGGTGTGGATCGGCATTGTCTTCACACTAATCTTGATCTCGATGGTCTTCTGCATATGCTCGTGCTTCCTGTACCATCAGTTTCGTACCTGGAAACGCAATTGTAAGTAGAATCACAAGAATTCCAAAGATTTGACGAGTTAAAAGTTTTAGTTTAATCGCCCATTGATAGCAACTCAATAATATTGATTAGCTCTTATCGTATCTTAGCTATTTTAGTTGGCTTTTTCGATTAGCATTGTTGTGTTACCATTGCCTCGCTAGAGTCTACGAGAGGTCTACGTGAGGTCTACGTGTCTCTAGAAAGTTGGCTTAAATGAATTGGTCTAGTTCATGAATGACAATTAACACCTGACTGATAAAAACAAAAAAAAAATTAAAAGTTAATTGCATTCCCATTCGTATTTAATATTTCATTGTGATTTCTAATGATTGCTGAACTTAGTTAACCTTCAGTAGTAATTACCACTGTGTTTACAATAGATCTGAACATTACATAATGCGATTATTTAAATAGACTTTGACTTGAAGACATATGCATTGTTTAACCCATTGTCAGTTCAGTTTCTGCTTTCTGTTCTACATAGCAGAACTTTCTCAAGGTTTTTCTGTGTCAGCGAAAATGAAGAAGAACAACAAGAATAATAATAATAACAATAATAATAATGATAATGATAATAATAATATCAAGGCAAGAACAAAATGGAACACGTTACAAATAAAAAAAAATATATTTAAACAATTAATGTTTTATTTATACAACAATTGAATGATAAATAAAATATTCCAGAGCAACGCTCAAGTAAATAAATATTGTTAAGTAACTTTTATGAAAATCAATTAGGTAATGATAAACGCAGCTAAGTGATGAAGCAGATAGACTTGTTGAATACGTTGATATATTAATTAATGTATAAATCAATGAGTCTCTTTCAATTGCAATGCAATAAAAAAATAATTCAAATGTAAAAGAGAATATAAGACAAAAGTGTAGAGTATCATATTATAGAGTATTCAGAGTTAATCTAAGCTAAGAGTAATATAGTTAAAATCATCAACAAAAACTGTAATGCCTAAGCTGGTAACATAATTAGTCTACAAAGCAATATGCCCGCTGTTCAAATTACTCAAACACTCAGCTAATCAACAACTTCTCTCTGTCCCTCTCTCTGTCTCTTTCTCAACTGTTTTAGATCACAACAATAGCTCAACACAGTGCACAATTGTTGATATTGAGGCATTGAAACTGCAACCCGATTCGGAGGATCCGGTGCCAGAATACACATTGGTATCGGGTCTGCCCAGCTATGAGGCCGCCTTGGAGTTGTTGCATAAAACG
This sequence comes from Drosophila funebris, assembly GCA_018901825.1. Lineage (NCBI taxonomy): Eukaryota > Metazoa > Arthropoda > Insecta > Diptera > Drosophilidae > Drosophila > Drosophila funebris. Next base: position 187,006 of record JAEIFK010000688.1, read on the forward strand.
CCGCAATCGTCGTGCTTGATTGTTTATCCAAGCGTGTTTAATGTATTCAATAAGCATGAAAGAGCCAACACGGCAGCAGCAACAACAACAGCAGCAACAGCAACACCCACGGCAACAATAGATGCCGTTGCTGGGGAAGTGGCAACAGCGGCAACATTGCCACAGACAGCAGCATTGTGCGAGGCAACAACACCGCTGCTAACAACTACAACAACAACAACAACAACAATCGGAACAACAACAACAGCAACAAACACACCCACATGCGAAAGCATTAAGCCCAATTTTGTGCCAAGTTATGCCGAAGTATTTGGCTACAAGACGATCGATGAGAAGAAGAAATCAACGAAGAACTCAGCAAAAGGCCAAGGCGACAAATGCTAGTACAAGTCGCTATATATATAGATATATAGATATATAGATATATAGATATATATATATATAGATATATATATATATAGATATATAGATATATAGATATATAGATATATAGATATATAGATATATAGATATATAGATATATAGATATATAGATATATAGATATATAGATATATAGATATATAGATATATAGATATATAGATATATAGATATATAGATATATAGATAAAGATATATATATATATATATATATATATATATAGATATATAGATATTTAGATATATATATAGGGAATCTATACACCAAAATGTGCTCTGTGATAATAACTTGTTGGCTGTTGTTTCACGCAGTTTCCGATAAATATCGAAATCGAAATGATATACATATACATATATATATATATATATACATATATATATATATAAACCCATTGTACTTAAGTCTTAACTAAGCGCTGTGATTATACAAAAGACAACTCGCAAGAATGCATAAATAACTTTGGTAAAAGCTTGTTATTAGTTTCTAAGTAGAACATAATAAATTATATGTAAATAATATACAACAATATCAAATACTATAATAATATTTATTGCTTTCTTTTTACTTTCACCCTGAATCTGCCAACTGTCAACTGTTTGTTATCAATTTGTTGTGGCATTCAACTTGATGTGCTGTACCGTTGCAATTGATTTGATTGACAGCACAACAGCTGCTGCGATGCCTCAATCAAAACTCAGCTTTGCAATCGTTATCAGACATTGCAACAATTCATTGCAGAGCAGGGATTTCCCTTTGCATTTCTTTATGTTGAGCTTTATAAATAAAACTGTCGCAAGCTCAGCAGATGCCAGACGTGATTGAGATACTTGCAACAGATGGAGGGAAATACGGAGAGACGGCGAGACAGATAGAGAGACAGACAGAGAGACAGACAGAGAGACAGACAGTTAGACAGCTGGACAGACAGACAAATAGATGGAGACAGCTTGATGTTTGACATTGAGCTAAGGACGTGCCACGTGATAAGCTAAATACGAATGTAGTCAAATGTCAAATGTAGTACACAATGAGTACTACGAATAGTTTGAATAGTTGCACTGCACTCGCTTTAGTCATTTGTTTTGATAAGCTTCCAGCAAATGCAAATGCAAATCAGTTCATCAAGCTCTCTCAATTGAATTCAACTTGCACATAAATAATGATACAAATACGTTGGCAAAGTAGTTTCTACAAAAAAAAAATAAAATAAAAACTAAATAAAAATACAAATATTTCTATATGCTACAGTTGCCAGTCAAAAGGGATGTCTATGTATATATATATATATATATATACATAAATTAATTGAATTGCATGCTTAATTAGTCGCTCTTGAAGTGATTGATGGACATAACAAACAAATAAATCATAGACAATTCTGCTGCTAATAGGCAAAAGGTAATCATTTTTCGACTTACTTAAAAGCCTAATAAAATATGGAAATTTACGAGTGACATTAACAAGGTCTCGCCAAAGATGCTAGTTAAAAGTTTCGATTAGCACTAAGCAAATAATTAGCTGAGTAATACATGTATTCAGAGTACTAGTTAACTTTGTAGCACCAGCTGTTAAGCTAACAGTTTACATATTATTAATTAGAATTGTTTAAGAACTTTGTCAGCAAAAAAGAATGTATTTAATAACTACATCCAGAACTACAAGAGTTAGTAACATGAGTCGAAAATGTTAGTTAACAGTTGCTCCCATTTTTAATTTGATGGGCCAAGCAGAAAGTAGTTAACATTGCAGCATCAGCTGTTAAACTAACAGTTTATATACAAATTATTCAAGTGACTGCGAAATGAAAGTACTTAATATTTTTAACAAAAACTGCAAGTTAATAGCTTTTAGCATATTTTTCATTTTAAGAGAGTAATTAACATTGTAGCCGCAGCTGTTAAACTTGCAGTTTATATTCCAATAACTAAGATAATAATAATTACAAATTTCTAAGAACTTTGTAAATAATATAAATTATCCAACTTGACATTAAGTGCGCTTAACATTTCTAGCTCAAACTGTTAGGCTTATTAACATAATTCAAATGTGTTAGCGTTAACAGTGCTCACCCACTCTCATTATTTCCCCATTTTAGTAACAAATTTCCTATTTAAGAGAGGCACAATAAACAACATTAATTAATATCAATATCAATGCCAGATCTTATCTGCTGCTCATTAGTAAACATCATGCATTTGGTTGCAGTTGAAATTTATTTTGAAAAATTATAATATTTATTTCTATTATCGTATTTTTAGCTGCTCAATTGCAATTTCCTCTGTTATCGGGGAATCCGTTGCGCCATTATTGTTTAGTTTAGCTGCAAATGGCAATAACAAATTGCTAACAATATTGCAAAGCATTTTGTTAGAAGGTCTCGCCGTGTGCGAATAGTTATTACTGATCGGATGATAAAATACCATAACCAACTATAAAGTGGCAAATAAAAATAATTCATTTAACAACTTGACATTCATCAGGGGCGCGGCTATGCACTCATTCTGCGCCACTCACCACACACTCTTCACTCTTTACTATTCAGAGAAGCGAGTGGGGGGTATCCACTTGATATGCATGCGAAAAGAGGTGCCAAGTAGAGATTTGCATAATGTTGATATTAGTTTTCTTGGGAACTCTTTCCAGACGTTGCAATATAATATATTTTAATTGCAATTGACAATTTATGATAACCCCAAGTTTATTTGACATCTTATGATAATTTTCCATGCAATTAAAGATTGACTCAGCAGTCGGGTTATTGTTCTTTCTCAGCAATCGATTAGTGTTTCTATTATTTTGTTTTGTTGCCAAAAAAAAATTAAGGAAAAGTTGTTTAACTTTGTGGCGCTGCAATGTGTGCAAATTATTTCATTAGCCAAAATGTAATTCCAAATAAAAATCGAAAACAAACAACGCAAAACATTCCACAAATGTAGCGATTGCCGCGTGCCTATCGAAGCGTGTCTGAAACCCAATTAATTTAAGTATTCATAATCAGTCCACGCACGTAGGCTCGACATACAACCAAAGCCTGCATAATTATTCCTTTCTATTCGATGACAAGACATGACAACGAGTATCTTTAGATATATTGATCAAGCACTGTAATAGTTCGGTTAACAAAGCGTTTACAGAGTTATGCTAACAGTCCTGATATTAAGCCTGCTAAGTAGAGTAGAGATTATGTAATGCTTAACATATGTTAGGAGTTTAGCAGTGACTGAATGAATATCATTAGATATACATACATATTAATAAAGTTCTGTAATAACTGAGTTAACAGAGGGAGTACACTATTATCCTAGCAGCCATGTTACTTAGAATGTAATCTGCAGTTAATCCACTCTTAATGTCTGTTATTAATACAGATGCTACGAGTAAAACACTGAATGTGTGAATATCATTAGATACATGTATTTATTAAGCTCTGAACTTGCTGAGTTAACAGAGGGATTAAGCAGTTTAATGCTAACAGGCATCTTATTTCAACTGTTACCTATAGTAAAGTAAATGAATGAATATCATTAGATATATTAATTAAGCTCTGTAATAGGTGAGTTGACAGAGGGATTACACTGTTATCCTAACAGACATATTAATAGTACAGATGCTAAGAGTATCACCCTGAATGAATGAATATCATGAGATATATGTATTAAGTTCTTTAATAGTTGCGTTAACAGAGGGATATCAGAGATTGCTAACAGTCCTGATATTAAGACTGCTAATGACAGTAAAGTTTCTTTTAACATCTGTTAATAATACAGATGCTAAGAGTATCATTTATTATAATTATTAAGCTTTGTAATAGCTGAGCTAACAGAGCGAAAACAGTGTACTGCTAACAATATTTTATGAAGTCTGTAATGATTATGCTAACTAGAGAATAACAATTTCCATATTTCCGCTGATTCTAGATTCATTAAATCCAACAGAAATCTAACTTCTTTCCCTTATTATTAAGAATTCAAACTCTTACGTTATTCAACTAGGTAAACATTTATATTCTTATACTATTATCTGTTAATAGTTCAACAGACTCTAATTGTGAGTCGTCTACAAAGTTTACCCACTTTGAGATATGTGAAGTGCGTACTTGAAATTGTTGCTAATGAGTTTTTGTTTATGCAAACTAATTGCTAAGCTAATGGATTGGTTCGTAATGGCTTATATAATATAATAAATAGATATGTATATGAAGGCGCAAGGTATTAACACCTTAGTCACGCTTTTGAGACAAACTGTGAAGCACACTCCCATCATATCATGTCATCTTAAGAGTTCTCCATTTGCATTTGAATTGAAATCAAAGTTTATTGCAAAACGCAACAAAACATATGTTGTACGTTGAGCATATCAAAATATTATACAACATAAACAACATAATTAGCTTATAATTCAAATGAAATGCCCAAAATTCAAATCAAAATCAAATACCTATCCAAAGATGCAGATGCATAGAAAGCGCATCCAAAGGGCAAACAATTTATTAAAAGACCATCGAATGCGATGTTCAAGAGGTGAAAGTTGCCCTCTGGAGTCTCTGGAGTGGGAGCCAGGCTAATGAAACGAACAGTTTATTAATAAAAAAGGCAAATTAGCCTACGGTTTGGGCCTCAAAATGGAATTTAGTTAACTGAATTTTCAATTAAGCGCCAAATTCATTGGCTCAAACTCTGGAATAGCCACAGACGCCCCGCCGCCGACATATGAAAGTGAAAACCGGTTGAACAACGACGTCGACTCCAAATCCATAAACTGAAACCGAATCCGAATCCAACTCCGACGTCATACGCAACATTTGACCCACTTTTCTGTAGGTGGCGCAAAAAATAAATAAATATATATATATATATATATATATATATATATATATATATAAATTGGCAAGCCAGTTTTTCAAACTGTTCGCATTAGTCCCCAGAAGCGACATACATAAATAAATATATTTACACAAGAATTAAAACCATTTTTATCGATTCAATATGGTCAACGCAAAAAAAAATAAATAAAACGATTTCAGTCAAATAAATGAGCAAATGCAACTGTAAAAAAATGTTTATAAATATTTAAAAGCGAAGAAAAAGTCAGTTTTGTTGCTGAGGGAAGCTATAAATATTTAAGGAACAAGTTTCGAAGCTATTTTAAATATTAAACATAATTTTGTGCCTTAATGATTGCATTAAAAAAGGGCAATTAAATATGTGGCAACTTATGTGAAAGAAAATTAAATAACAATATAAAAAATAAACATTTATTAATAGAAAAGAGTTGGCAAATATATGTTTATAATATTTTAATAAAATATTAAATGCAATATTAAGTTTACCATTAAAATATAGAAATATATTACAGATAAGTTTGAAACTAGTTTAAGATACTAAGCAGAAGTTGAGGCAATTATTATATTACTTTTGATTAAAGATTAAAGTTGGTAATATAATTTTATGTGGTAATTATACAAATTTAGTTAATATATTAAATATATACAAAATTAAAATAAAATATTTAAAGCCATATTAAACTAATAATTAAATATTAAAGCAATATTACAGACACTCTAAAAGTATTTTATAATACTTATTAACATTTGATTTAATAATAATATGAAATTGTCATATTAATTAAAATTATCAATAAAAAAATAATTAAATATAAAATCAATATAATATAATTTATAATACCTATTAAAATTAGCATTTGATTTAAAAATAATATTAATTTTCAATATTAAATAAAATTATCAATTATCAATAAAAATATTTGTATTTATATTTATTTATAAATATAAAAGCAATATTATTAATAAACTAACATTTTATTAACATTTCATTTAATAATTAATTAAATTATCAATAATAAAAATAATTAAATATAAAATCAATATAATATAATTTATAATACCTATTAAAATTAGCATTTGATTTAAAAATAATATTAATTTTCAATATTAAATAAAATTATCAATTATCAATAAAAATATTTGTATTTATATTTATTTATAAATATAAAAGCAATATTATTAATAAACTAACATTTTATTAACATTTCATTTAATAATTAATTAAATTATCAATAATAAAAATAATTAAATATAAAATCAATATAATATAATTTATAATACCTATTAAAATTAGCATTTGATTTAATAATAATATTAAATTTCAATATGAATTATCAATAAGAATATTTATATTTATACTTATTTATAAATAAAAAAGCAATTTAATATAATTTATAATACCTATTAAAATTACAATTTGATTTAATAATAATATTAAATTGCAATATTAACTAAAATCAATTAGCAATAAAAATATTTATTAATTATAAAAGCAATATTATTAACACACTAGCATTTTATTAACATTTGATTTAATAATAATATTAAATTTCAATGTGAATTAAAAGCAATGTTATTGACACCCTAAAAGTATTTAATAATACTTATTAACATTAACATTTGATTTAAGACTTAATTTAAATTTCAAACTTGACAGAATTATAAATATTTAATTAAGCAAATTAAGCTACACTAGCAATTGTTTCTTTTAGCTATAAGAATTCCAGCAGCCGACTCAAATAGCTTATTTAAATAGCTATATTAAAAGTATTAATATAACAAAGGCAACTTAAAGAGTTTTAAAGAATTTACACATTATTATTTAAACAATAAGCAGCTGTGCTCTGGCATCTGGCAAGTCTTGTGTCATTTGGCTAAGCTCTTTAAATATTATTATTATTTTTGATATTTTATTTGGATTCGCATTAAAAGTCACACTGCCTATAAATGTTTGCGCCTCGTGTCGCATTTTTTGGCTTTTGACAATCAGCTTTGAAATATTTATCTCTTCGCATGCGACTTGAGCAAACATCAGCAACAGAATTTACATCATGACTTCTATTTTATGACCCCCAAAGAGGTGAATGAAAGGTTTGGCAAAAGACCAGCCAGGTAAATGTATAATGTAGATAATAAAAGATACACGTTATAAAGATTTTGTTATGCTGATTTGTTTGCCTTTACAATGCGGCAAATAAATATTTGTAGCGCATATTTACATTAATAAAAGCTGCTAGCAAACAGCTTAGAATAGCACAGCAACAAAGCAAACTAATGGTAGAGTTTCCTCTTGGCTATAGTCAATGTCTATGTCTATGCACATTCAACTAAAATAAAAGATACAAAAATATTTCATAAGAGTTTTTGCAAAGCTCAACTGCAGCAAGCAGTTGAACTTGGACTTGGCCAAATACTAATTAATTCTGATTGGGTCAAGTTTGACATGTGAATAAAGTGGCAAATACAAAAAAATGAAATACAAATATTTGCTGTTTGTTTTTGCTTAACACATCAAATAAGCGAGACAAAGAGCGAGAGAGAGAATGAGAGAGACAGAGAAATAGATATAGAAATACAAATCAAAATGTAAATAAAAGTTGGATGATCCGGAGTTATGGGCATGCAGCTAAATGTTTAGATACTCGCATGCTTTTAACGAGAATTCAACTCATAAAAAGTAGAACCCAACAGAGACAGCGAATTTGTGTGTGTGTGTGAGAGAGAGAGAGACAGAGATGGGCTTAACTGTTGCTATCTGGGCGCTTGCATCAGAAGACATCAAAGACGGCTGGGTTAAAGGGTTTCCCAGTCTGACAACAGCATCCACAGCAGCCGCAGACGCAGTTACAGCTACAGCTACAGCTACAGATACAGATACAAATGCAGTAAGAGCCACAGATACAGAGATTGAGATACATGCACATATAAAGTAGGTTGCTTGCAGGTTTGTTTTGTTGATAAGATGCGCGCCGTAGATTAACGTGTTGCACACAGCTTCCTCTAACTCCCTGCCTGCCCCTCACTCCCTCTCACTCTCCCTCTCTCTCACTCTCACTCTCTCTCTCACTCGTTCTCTGTCTGTCTCTTGCTGCAGCTTTGGGTCTTCTGCGTATTTTGCTGTATTTTAATTTTATGGCCCAAAGATTTTATTTTGTAACTTAATGTTTGTTCGACTTGGCTTCACTGGAGTTGCATTTGCAGTTGGAGTTGGAGGTTGGAATTGGATTCGGATGGAATTGGATTGGAGCAGCAGGTTGTTGTGGTTGCTTGCTTTAGTGGCTCGCCAGTTTTCAAGGGAAATACACTAAAAAACATAGATGGGATTTGCATTTTATTGCCCCATTCGGTAAGACTTTAATTGCGGCTATTCGAAGGGCTTAGAATTGGGTGAATTTCGTTTGTTGTGACAACATTGGCTTAGTCAAAAGAAGCACAACAACTAAAACGTCGTATTAAAGAAAGTTTAAATACAATAACTAAAGTTTACATTTAACAAGCGACTTCTTCATTTTTATTATTTTATTATAGCTTCGTATATCGATTAAGTGAGCAAATGTTTATCAATTAAAGACAATTTGAGGAAATAAACACTTGGCAAAAGAAACTACAAATGTTAATTAATATAATGAGAGTTTCATTTAATTATATTACGTTCAAACAAAAGAACATTAAGTAAGAAACTATTTAGAGAATTGCTCAGCCATAAAGTGAAGCCAGTTTGCTAATACATAGATGAGACAATGTCACAACTTCCGTAAGCATCTTAGCTAACTATACGCTACAGTGAACCCTTTGTCCAAGTCAACGAACTGGGAAACCAGAAACTACTTAGCTATGTCCAAGTTGAATGTAAAGTTTGTTTAAATTCTTATCAAAAGAGACAGACAACTCTGATAATACAGTAGTATGCATTATCAGTTGCTTAATATCTTTACTAGAGATTCGACTATTTTAGCATAATCAGATGTGTGACAACTTATCCTAATTGTATCTAGTTCACAGTGAGTTACACTGCAGGTAAACTTTAAACTCAACTGTTATTAACATTGCAATGCCCTGTTGCTGCTTAAGCAAATGCTGCTTGTAAACTGTTAACGCAACTGTTATTAACTTTGCAATTTTCTGTGGCTGATTAAGCAAGTGATGCATGCAAACTGTAAACGCAACTGTCATTAACATTGCAATGCCCTGTTGCTGCTTAAGCAAATGCTGCTTGTAAACTGTTAACGCAACTGTTATTAACTTTGCAATTTTCTGTGGCTGATTAAGCAAGTGTTGCATGCAAACTGTAAACGCAACTGTTATTAACATTGCAATGTCCTATGGCTGATTATGCAAGCCTTCACATAACAGACTGTTATGTGCTTTTGGCTATCTCTATGTCGATGCGGTTTGCTAGGATAGCCGACTATATGTATGTAGGTAAAGGTTAAACCAATAATCTCCATAGCTTCAATTTGAATTGTGGCACTCATAAATTGCCCCCACTCTGCCACTCCGCCACTCCCCCATTCCACCATTCTCTTTCTTGCTTTGTCATATTATTCTTTTATCGCTTGCATATTGTTGTGACATTCGTTATGCTGCTTTATGTGGCCCCTACGCCGCAACTCCTCGCACTACTTACCATTTTGACTTTTGTATTGATAAAGTTATCAGCCTCTGGCTATGGGTTTCTGTGACACTAAGGTTCCGTTCCGTTTCGTTTCGTTCTATTGAGTTTAGTTCACTTCACTACAGTTCCATTTTCATGTTCATCTTATTTCTTATTTTCTTTTCTGTTTTCTGTTTAGTTTTGTTTCTCGTTTTTCTTTTGCTTCCTTTGGTGCTTTGTGGTTTGGCTCACACAACCCATTTCCTTTATCAACTGCGCCACGGCAAAAAGGAAGTATCTACGTATCTTTAGAGAGCACTTTTTATCTGCCGCTGCCTTTTGTTCAATGCCAACAGCAACAGCAACAACAACAACAAGAAGAAGAAGAACAAGTACAACAACTACTACAACATCAACATGCATATATGCGCTTAGCTGATTGCACTCCAGGGAGTTTTCCTTTCATAATTGGTACAAATTTTGTTAGCTCTTTGAAATTGGAAACTGAAACTGAAACTGAAGCTGAGCATTTTCTCAGGCCCAAGTCAATGCTAGCCTCTACACAGCAGATAATACTCTATAGTTGTCGATACTTCCCAGTTGATATTGCAAATTCCCTGAGGCATAATAAACCTAAGAGAGAACCTGCTCAATGTGATAGCGTAACATGGATCTAATGTAGCCAAACTAAGCCACACTTAAAGAAGTCTAAGCAACAACAATTTAAATCTTAATCAAATTAAAATCATAAATTACAACTCAAACAATCAAACATTTGTTACAATCAGCATATAATTCATTGACTTGCATTTGCAATAAATAAATAAATTTAATTTAAATTCTTTTTTTATTGTTATGTTGTTTTTTAATGTTTTGCAATGAGAACTGCAATGCGACTCGAATTCAATTGTATTGTTTAAAGTATTTATTAAATTCGCATTTTGGCTTATCATTTACAGATTGTACATTAAATAGGCCTATAAAAATGTGACAAATATGCAAAAAAAATAAAACAACAAAAATGCAATAATAAATACGACATTGATTTATGGACTTGTCTAATCAATTTGAGCAATTTATATGTTGTTTGTCAATAAATGTCGAAGCGTAGATTAAAGTATTCTTTCTATCTCGCTCTTACACTTAATTATTATTATTTTTTATGCTGCGTTACCTTACATAATCTGCAGTATATAAATTTAGATATGGCATATAAGTTAGTTAGTAATATAGCTCTACAAATTCTCTAAAAAGAGCGCCACAAAGAGTCAACTAAAGTGAGAAATTAATTTTAAAACTATAAATGCTATTTTTAAATATTCTTATATTAAATAATTGTTAAATAAAAACATTTATTTTATATTTGAAGTAATTGATCTGTCAACTATGCTGCTAAAGCAAACCAAACCATAGATCTAGCTGATTAATTAGACTCTGTAGCCAAATCCGGGAAACCCAACCTCAGCTTAATCAGCGTTAATGTTTGCCCAAAGAGCGAACGAGAAGCAATGAGCGATTGAAAGACTGAAAGAGAGAGAGAGAGAGAGAGAGACAACACCAAAAAGTAAGATTAATTTAAATGAAATACTTTAATCTATTTTTTGACTTTTATTTAATGCAAATAAATACTAAAATAAACTTATTAAAATAGACAAGACACGTAATTAAATAAATACAATATTTTGTTTGCACTTTGATACACAAGACAGATCAATGCAATCATTTCGGGAGTTTCGCTTTAATCTCTCAGTAAACAGTAAATAATTGGAAATTTATTACAAGCGATGTCAATGCGCCTTTTGATATAGGAAAAGAATTGAGAATTGTGTATTTGAAATGGGAATTGTAAACATATTTCATTTGTCTGGCATTTAATGGGCTCTGAAATGAGACAAGTTGTCTGACACTTGTCGTACTTATCGCCAGCTAATTAAAATATTATATTTAATGTTCTTGAGACCAAAAAAAAAAAAGAAATGAGAGTGACTGCTGTTTAAGCCAAGTTTGGGGTGTTGAGATGACTCTGTGCAAATTTCATTTATTATTTAGTAATATACAACAAAAGTAAGCAAATACTGGAAACATTTTGAGACTGAAAGGTTCTCGCAGCCAAGAACCGGTTTTAGTTTGTTCAGTTTGTTTATAAGATGGCAAAAAGTAATACCATCTAACATGTCGTATAGCACCTCACCTTATCGGCATTATCTACAATTATTTTGACTGTTTGTTTGGCAAATAAATCAACACACACACACACACACGCACACACACTTCGACTGACCTGTGTGTAGAATTTGTTAAGCGTGTTGAATGTTTTTTCCTGCTTATTCTTTGTTTTGTTTTTCTTGTATTATTAATATTACGTTATTTTGTTGTTGTTGTAGTTGTTGTTGTAGTTGTTGTTGTATTTCCTTAGCGTGTTTACTGCGCACATTTGCGGCTTGAACTTGGCATTGTTTACATTGGATCGCCATTCATTCAGAAACGGATCTTGGGATCTTCGCAACTGCCCAACTTGTTGACATGGTTTTTCAATTGGAAATTGTTTGTATATCGCTTTACGTCTATTTAAATTTTCAATTTACTCATTTGTTTGTCAACTCCAGCTGAGGTTGACTTCGTTGGTTTTGCTTGTATGCCTAACAGATTTTAGATTGATTTATTGCCATGCCTGGATTATCGGCATCGATTGAAGGTTTTGCTGAATGTCAATTCAACATTTTAAAATAACTAAATATTATTAAATATTATATGCTGAATGTGTCTAATTATCAACAATTATTTAGGCAATTAACAAGCAATTACTAGATATTTATCTGTAGTATTTAGTAGTATTTACTTATGTAATTAATAGAGTTGAAATTTGCTTTATTTGCTTAAGAACATGCGGATCAGTCGAGCGCACACGACAGCATAGTACCCTGTGCAGTTCTCTACATTAAAGTTCTCTATAATAAAAATAATACAGGGTATAACAAGCAATTGCATGTGAATACATACTTGATCAAAAGCTGACTGTATCGCAGTCGTTCGCTGTCTCGCTCGCACATATGTGCTGACCGAAAAGCGTAATGATTCTATGCAAAAATTACTTATATTTCTCTTGTGATTATCTGTCTTATTTCTAAACCAATCTTGATGAAACTTTCAGCACTTCTTCTATAATGTATTCTTTACGCACTTGTTAAGTTAGAAATGTCTACAAGTACACAAATCAGTTTAGTTTAATCGCTGTAAGAAATGTTTAATGCAGAATGCTTCGAAGTAGTTCTTTCATTCAATTTAATATCCTCAAATGCAATTTCAAATCACCATATCAGCAGCATTTCCTAAGGAATTAAAGCCAGTATCTCTTGCCAAATTAAAGTATCTTTAAGCCATTGCAGCTGCTTGAGGGAAAACTGTCAAGCATTTCCGTACTTCAGATGGTTCAATTAGATGACGTTTTGGGTTACTTTTAGGGGTACTTCCGTGTAACCCACATATCAGCTAACAGCTAAGTAGTTAGACATAGAGTTTCTCACATAATTCATGTCACATACGGCACAACAATCTCTCAACCCACACACACGCACACACAGTACACCTCATACAGCACACAGTGATTGAGATACGTGTTCATCAATGAAGCGTATGTCTGTCTGTCTCTCTGTCTCACTGTCTGGGCCAGGTTTCAGATTTTCTCATGGCTTTTGTCTGTGCGAAATTACTTCCGTTTTGTTGCAACTGCAAAGTGTCATTGTTGCATCATGCCTGCCACTGCCACAGCCTCTGCCACAGCCTCTGGCAGAGCCTCTGTCTTTTAGGTACTGCGATTGCATTTGCTATTGGAATCTCTTGCCCAAAGGGAGAAAGGCAAATTGTATGCAACATTGCGCTTTTTTTCTTCAGTTTCCTGATTGTTGTTCCCTTCCTCCTTCTCCCCCTCCACCCTACTCTCTTTGGCCATTTGCTCATGTGTAGGCCTTTTGTTTACCAACCTGTTAGCCCACACAATGACAACTCATCTGGTAATTTGAGCACGTAAACTGAGACATTAATGCTCCATATGTAGGAATATCGTTTACCTTTCTTGCATTTGTTACTATTATATTCTTCTTTTTATTTGTTTTATTTTGACAGTTTCGCTTGAACTGGTTCACATGTTATTCCAGTTATTATGTAAGTGTTCCTTGTGTCTTTTGTTCCTTTTGGAATGTCAGTTATTTGTATCTTTTCCTATGCATTACTTATGCAAATCCGAGCATGTGTGGTTTACTTTGCCCAGAACTGATGGACTTTTCTTTAGAATGGATAATATATGCATATAATTATTATATAACATATTATATATATTAAGTATTATAATTATGAATGGTTTTCTTTATGAAGAAATGCCAAAACAGACTTAGTTATGGCAGATATCAGTCAAGACGTGATTTGTGTAAGTTATTCAATTAGAAACAGCCAAAATTTGTATAATACTAAACATATTTAAAACAAAATTTATAATATAAGTTTAAATACAATTTAAATTACAATATTATATATTGCCTAAAAGTTTGCGTAAATTTATGGCAGTCTCTTGTTTATAGAGAGCAAAAACTGAGATAAATTCTTCACTTTTTTATTTAAATGAGACAAATAGCTAAACTCTGCATTGAGCTGAGAGATTTTTTAAAATTAGATAATATATGTTTAGTAAAGAAAACTAAGCAGAAGTTTGCGGATAGAGATTAGCTTAAATATGGATTTTTACAACCAAGTTTAGTTGACTTAAAATCAATTTATTTAAAATATATAATAAAATAAAATGAAATAAATAAAATTATGTATATTGAATATAGTAAAAATATATAAATTTATTTAATTTTTAACTGTTCTAAAATACAAACAGTTGTTGTGAATTTTATGAAATTGTGAACAGATTTAATGAGATACGGATAAAATATAAGTTAAGTTATATATGTAATATGTTAAATATATTAAGTGATAGTATAGATTATATATATTTATATATTATATATTTATTTAACGTCAATATAACATAATATTAAATTAAATATAACAAAAAATAAAACTACAATTAGATTTAAATTAAATTTGAATTTAAGCTTAAGTCTGAGAAATTCAAATAATGTTAAGTTAGGCTTAAGCTTTCTGAAATTTAAATACCTAAATTATATATGTAAAGTTTTATATCAGTTGAAAAGTTTTTTAAGAAATTAAAATATAATAATGTAATAAATCAGATCTGACAACACAAAATAAGAGCAAGCAAAACAAAACAGAATAGCAAAGAATATGTAACGGTTCTTCTAACATAACACATATGATGATTGCAGAGAACAAAAAGGAAAGAATTACGAAATTGCATGCAAAAGGAAAATAGAATAAATAGATAAACAGAATAGAATACGAAAGGCACATGAGCATAACGGAAGATGCTAAGCTGATAACGAACAGTTTATGTATAATAATAAATGTAAATGTAATGTAATAATAATATTTCTGTACAGGGTATAAAAAGCTGCTAAAGAAATTCAACTAAAATTATATAAATAAAGGATATGCATTAGATATAGAAAACTTAATATTGAGATATAAATTATGAGAACTAAGGGGGAAGTGTATGAGTTACAGAAAAGCACATTGATTGAACTCCATTGAAGTTAATCTACTTAATTTACATTGTACACTGTTGCATAACACTTTCTTAGCCCTTTTCAGAAGCAACTGTGCTTGGCAGTCATCACTTTTACGTTTCTTGACTATGGTTTGAGCCCGTTCGTAGAGCCTTCAACACCTTCAGTAGCTGTGGCTGCTCAGGACCCATTAACCACATTTCGTATTCAATATATGAAAGCTGCCCCCCTCTCCCCGCCACCATTCCACCAACCCCTTTGACAACTAACAATAGCTTTGCTTAGAGCGAAGTTGCAACTGTTACGCCCCTTTTTGCCACACCCTACAACTACAACTGCACTTGTCAATTCTCAATTTCAAACTGCAAACGAAGCGTAACCAAAGTTTTGCATCAACTTTAGCTGCAGCTACAACTACAACAAGTACGACTGGAAGTGGAAGTGTGAGTGGAAATGGAAGACTTGCCACCTTGCCAGGTGAGTTAATATTTCTAATTGAAAAAGGCAATTTGTATGCGGCGAACCAATCGAGAATCGAAAGAGGAAGGTGAGAGGGTACTGCCAGTTGGGTGGTGAGAGCTGAGAGATGGTAGACACAGTCCCGTAGCGAGACAGACAAAAGCACTCAATATAATTAAATTGTAGTCAGGCATAGAGAGAGAGAGACCTCATCATCATCATCATCCGCTGTGGAGTCTGATTTCAGTTTCGAGTTTAGAATGCGACGGTTCTTTAGCACGCGACGCTTCGTTCTGAGCGGCAAGAATAAAATTAGCATTTTGAATCCATGCAGCAGCTGCTCCACCATCATCTGCTTCAGCCTCTATAGGCTGTTGCTGTTGGGCATGGTCTGTCTGCTGGTCAAGCTGCTGCTGGAAAGGGATGCAGCGACAAGGAGTGTGACGCCACCGCCAATTGCAACATCTCGCATCTTTTGCATCATCGCCACGTATGGCTATCGACAATCCACTACGGCTGTCCATGTCAAACGCACCTGGGCCAAGCAATGCGATCAATTCCTATTTGTCAGCGACGATTCACACGAGGAACTCGAGCCCGCCGTATTCCTCAATC
The DNA here is from genome assembly GCA_018901825.1 of Drosophila funebris. Taxonomy (NCBI): domain Eukaryota; kingdom Metazoa; phylum Arthropoda; class Insecta; order Diptera; family Drosophilidae; genus Drosophila; species Drosophila funebris. The sequence goes on from JAEIFK010000688.1 coordinate 203,561, forward strand.
TGCCGGACAAGTGGCAACAGTTGCGTGCCCAATTGGAGTATGTCTACAAATATCACTTTGATGAAGGCGATTGGTTTCTCTACGCTAATGATGATAAGTTAGTCTGTTAACTCTACACTTGTATCTCTTAAACTTATCAGTTTCGTTTTTACAGTTTTGTGGTTATCGAGAATCTGCGTCACATGCTGCAATCCCATAGCCACAACGAACTTATCTACTTTGGCTGCAAGCTAAGATCTCTAACGAATCAGGTACGTTCTCTCTACACTTTACTTCTCTTCATTGAGAAGCAAATTGTTTGCCTTAACTCCTTACTATTTCTGCGCTCTCTTTCTATATTTCACTTTTGCCAATAACTCTCTGTAATTTGCACTCTTTAATTACTACTCTCCACTAAGCATTCCTCCTTTCTCCACTCTGTACTCTTACACTTGAACTTCAACTCAACTGTTTACTCTCCTTATACTCCATTCTACTTATACATTTGACATTCTCTACACTCTACTCTGTCCACCCTTTAGAATTCACTCTTCACTCGGCTCTCTATATTTTCTACTCTCCAATTTACTTAGTTTACTTTACTATTATATGTTTAGCTTTACTATTCATGCTCTACTCTAATCTCTCTAATCACCCCCACATTCTATTTTTTCTAGGCTTACATGTACGATCGCTCCAGCATAGTTTTTAGCAGCGCCACACTCAGTAAATTTGTCCTGGAAGCGATGTCCAATGAGACAATCTGCAGCTCCAAGACAATGGGCAATGCAGCAACTGAAGAATTGGGTCGCTGCCTGAGCAATATCCAGGTGCAAGCTGGCGATACTCGAGATCATCTGGGCAACCATCGATTTCTACCGTTTGAGCTGAAAGATCACTTGAGTCATCCACTGAACGCATCGCTGGAGCTGCACAAAAGCTTTCTCGATCGATCCTTCTATCATATTCCACATGTAAGTGGAGTAGAAACAATAATTACTAGAGATTTATAATAATTAATGTGAATTTCAGAATATGGTACAATCCTCAGTGCGCTACATCAGTTGTCACGTCGAATATATGGCGTATATATACAATCTTTATTATTTGACCTATATGGTGAAAAACTTTGGAGTTCCCCAACTGAGGACATGGCAGGACAACCCCGAAGATGAGCTAATTAATGAAACTTAAAATAGAAGATAAGAATAGACTAGAAAAAGATGATAGAGAAAATTGAAATTAAACTAGAAATAGAAATATACAATTGCTGATTAACTTATAAATTTGGCAAGTGGTTAGGGTTGTCAACAATCAGTAATTTCGTCTCTTCTTCTAAATACTCTACAAATAAATAACTATAGGGTTGCCACCAGTCGTTTACATTTGTTCCGGCACATTTTTCCAAAATTCTTCAAGTCGCGCTTCATCCACATAACCAAATTTCCATTGTTGTCGCTGATTATTGGTATCACAGATGTTTGCGACAACCCTGCGCTCTTCTACTTGAGCCTCCAAGCAACGCTGCTGAGCTGTCATCTGGCCATTGATCAGCTGCTTGGAGTTGGAGTCGTAGAACCAGAATTGATTGCCTGCATGATGATGACACTGCCAGATCCATATCTCCGCTTGAGGCTCTCGCTGCTGCAGTTCCAGGCAATGGAAACTAGAGTGTAGATCACGGAAATGACTTAAAGTCCACTTTTGCTGCAGCTTGGGAAACATCAGATCCTCATCACAGGGCAGCAATTGGGGATGAGATGCTGATTCACTACGCTCCAGGCAGAGATTGGATGCAGCTACACTCTGGACAGCACCAAAGGCGTAATCCTCAGGTTCCTTCAAGGGATACAGAGCCAGGAAGTCACTGGCCAGATGATCCAGAAACCATTTAAAGGGCTTGCACTGCAGACGCTGACGTAGCGCCTTCTGCTTGCTTAATGAACCCACCTTGATGTGGGTCAAGTGGGGCATATTCGCATACAATTTGTCCTTATACTCATCCAGCCAGACTTCGGCTACACGTCTATAGTTCTGTGGAGGAGCAAAACGAAATTCTGTATGCTAATCCTCTACAGCAATCCAAGATCTTTACGTACCCTAGCTATTGCTTTGCTGGCGCTCACAGTCTTTGTATATTCCACATGGAAGCTGCCATTTCTGTAAAGATGTCCCACTCTGGAGCAGGGCACCTCGAGGAGGCGGCCACCACAAAGCCAAATCTTGAGACTCAACTCGAACTGCTCGGCTCCCCAAATGCGCAGACCTTCATCATAGCCACCCAGGTCAAAGAACCACTTGCGATCTATGGCAAATAGACCGCCATTCATGATGGGATTGTCGTGTGGTGCAGGCAACGCCAGCAACTCCTCCTTCAATAGTGGCAGCTGCACGTAGTTAAAGTCCCAGTTGAAGAAACCACGCGATGGCTTGCCACGTCTATAGGCAAAGTTCTCATAGTCAATGGTATCCACCACGGGTGTGGTGCAGGTTTTATTGTTCTCCTGCAGCGGTACAAGCAGCGGAGGCAGCCAGCCTCGGGTTACCTCCACATGGGCATCCAGAAACACCAAGACAGCTGCTTGGGCCATGCGAGCGCCTGTTAGACGCGCCTGCATCAGTCCCAGCTGCTTGGAATGCCGCTGTTGCACCAACAAATCCCTGAATTTGTCCTGTAGAGTTTCGGTAAAGTTGCCATACTCCCGATCGCTGCCATCGTCTATCAGAATAATCTCTCGCAAAAGCTTTGCTGGTGTTCTGTTTCTCAGACTGCTTAACGTTCTCAGCAACAGGCTCGGCTGTTCATTGTGCTGTGTTATAATCACACTGATGGCGGGAAGCTTTGCCATGGGGTACTTGAGCTTTTTGCAGCTTTCGAGAGAGAACGCATTTATCAGACTCACAATTCGTATACGCACTCTTGCTCTCACTCTATCTATCTCTCTCTCTCTCTCTCTCTCTGTTCAACTCACCTGCGATGCCGCATATCATGAAGCGTTCGCTCTGGCGATATACGCTCTGAGAGCCAAGCATTATAACCAGTTTCCCCCTCGCTCCGCTCCATCGCTAACAGCTGAGCTTGGGTCCAGTTGCCGCTCGCCGGTCGACCCATTGCGCCCAAACCAGACAGTATAAAACTGTCTGCCAGCTGACTGATCTCACTCTCTTGCTCTCTCGCTGTTGTAGTTACTGTTGTTGTTGATTTTGTTTTTGCTTCCATGATGTAAAGATAGATGACAACATTGCAAATCGCAGCAAGCAGCAACACGAATAGAAGTGTTTTTCTATGCGTTAACAAAATCTCATGACCCAACATAATTATTTAATTTAACAACTAACTAATTATATGTACTTAAAAACATTAATAATAGTAATTTGTACACTGGCAACACACGCTTTGTGGCTTAAATCGAGCACGTTTCGACCGAGACTGAAGTGGCCAGTGCAGTCTAAGAGCGTAGCTTTCGTATAAGACGTATAAGATGAACTTATACGTTGTGAAAGTTTATAAGCTGAGCTGTTAAGGAGTAGAAGACAGCAGCAAAGCATATTTAAATTCAAATAAAGAACAAATAAATGAAAACAAAAATAATAATTATAATAAAGTATTATTTTTTATGATTATAATGTAAATGTACTTGAATTATTTTTAAATTAATCATTTAATATTAAATTAATAATTATTTTAATCATTTTAATTATATATCAACAAAGATGCTCGACTCAAGAATGCAATTGTGCATAGATAAATTATTTAAAATTTCGCTCTAATTTGAAATCTTTTTAATCAAAACTTACGCAATCGTACAATGGTAAATTTAAAATTAATAAATAAATTGATGGTCTCTTATAATTTAGATAATTAAGAACTAAATTATTAGCTTGATATAAGGGATAACAAATGCAGAAATAGCTATAGTGTTTGTTTATATATGGAGAATACCTTCACCTTTCTTCACTCCCTCAGCCACATGCCTTAACTTCCCGTACTTTTAACAAAGTTGCAATCGAATTTGCATTTTGTAAATACATTTAAAGGGTAGATTTCTACCCCTGGGGTCGGAAACTGAAGCTGGACTCATTAATTTACGTAAAATCCACTTAACTTTTTGTCGAGTCCCGCAATAAATTCCACAACTTTGCGCCTCATCAAACGAAATTAATGTTAAAATCTAGCTCGAGTCAAAGTCAGACAATAGAATAGATAGAAATCTACATGAAGTACGAGATGGCGACGTGGCGACGCCACTAGCAATTTCAGAACATGTGGTGTTATGATGAGACTGGAGACCTATCAACCCACCAACCACCCACCACCCGGGCGCACTGCAACCACCCCAAATCCTTAAAGTTACAAACCTGGACCTAACAAAGGGTAGCTGCAGTCGGTAGCAAAGCAATTTTATCAGGCTGCTTTATGGCAAATTCCCTTAAAGCCAAACGCGGAACGGGCCGGGTATATGCCGGGTATGTGCCGGGTACGTGCCGGCAGAGACAGCCTCATGCCAATGCATGGGGGCATCATTGTAGGCAATTGTCAAACAAAACGAAGGGTGGCAGGCGGATAAATTAGATTTTTACTTGCGCGCAATTGCATAAAGCTGAATAATCCTCAGAGGACCCAAAGAGCGGGCGTCCGTAAATATTCATTCACTCATTCATTCATTCGTTCATTCAGTTGAGCTTTAAGTTCTATCACTCAACTCACGTTTTCCATTGCCCCATTCCTTTATTGTTTTCCCTTTTCTTTTCAAGGTCTATGCCAAATTTTGGGGCGGCAGCAATTACATTTTGCCACCCAACCAATGTCCTTGGGCCGCACCGGAGTTGTAACGGGAGGGGGCGGCCTGTGTAATGCTCCCTTCGTTTAGCTAGAATTACACTCCAAGGGTGTCGAACTATAAATTATACCTTTTGTTGCAGTTTTTATCTGAATTAAGGGGGCTGCACATCCCCTGCACACCCCCTGCTACTGTATGTTGCCCCACCCTCACCCCGCTCACACCACAAAAGGGATCTGTCATGTCTTTAATAAATGTTTGAATGTTTCGTTGCGAGATTAAGTGGATTTCCTTTATAGCATGAGTAATGATCGATGCATAATGTCAGGTGTATGGGACGGGGCTGCAATCCCACAAGAAGGGGGGAATATATGTATTTATATTTATACTCATATAAATATATAAAATACATTAGGACAATGGAAATTCGCTTGAATATTCTTGAAATTCGCCATAATTTGAATTGAATATTTAGCAACTTGGGGATCTTCAACAATGGATCCTTTGCTCATCAGTTTGATTGTCATGCCAGGCTAGGAGTCCCTATAAATTACATCTAACTCACGCTGCTTTTCATAAGCAAACAAAACCACAATTGCTGTTGAAAACTGCACTATGAATGCCATAAAACATTATGTGGGCTAGGGAAGGGAGGGAAGAGGGACATCAAAGGACCATGAGTTGCTCATTCTCTGCTATTTCAGTGTCCATGCAGAGTGGACAACTCAAAGCGTCCACAATAAATTTCACTTATCAAAGTTTTCGCTGTCGCAGACCAAAAATCGGGCATGAAAAAATGTAGGAGAACAGCACAGAAACCGAGGGAGAACAGTGGAAAGGAAGCAGCGAGGTAGGGAGGGAGGGAGGGATGGGGGCTCTCGGAAACTTTATGGCAGAGATACTCGAAGCAGGCAAAAGCAAACTAAGGGAAAATTAAATGTCTTTTGTCAACAGCCGTGCCACTAAAGATGCTGATAGTCACAGAAAACGAAGAATTAAGTTTGCCAGATTGAAGCGTGATCAGCTAGCAGATACCCTGTAATTTATCAAAAAATAATCGAACAACATCTACTAATTTATTCAAAAGTAACTGCTTCTTCGTTATAAAAAATGTATAATACCAAATTTATTCAAATATACAGATTGATCGACTTACATATACCCTGTACTTAAGTAATAAATGCCCAAGGAATGCCAAATCCAATTTCCAACAATGATCGCTTTGTTCTATACAGAAATGAAAGAAGAATATTTAAATATAGAGTGTTAACGACTAACATATACCCTGTACTTAGGAGGGAAATGTGGCAAATATGTAAATGTAAGTTCGCAAAATGATTGGTTAGAGTTGAAGCACTATCCCCGCTTTAGCATTCCCATTGTCAGTCTACAGGGTATAAGAGAAGAACAAGAGGGCATTACAAAGTCCAATTCTTTCAACAATGACGCATTTTTTTTTGACCACAACTTTGCCCACATTGATATGCATTAAACAGACGAAGGAACTCACCAACTGATGAATTGACAAGCTGAAAAACGCCACAACTGACGAATTGGCGAACTGGCGAACTGACGAAGTGAGGAACTGAAAGGAAACTCCAATGGAGCGCAGAGCAATCTCAAACTGTGCAAACTGGCATCATAATGGGCCACTTATCATGGCAATCACTCAGCAGCAGTAGCGCCCTCTGGCGACTGCAGGCTGCAGGCTGTGTCCCCCTCCCATAGAGCACACTCTATTTGGATGCTTCTTTGCTTTACTTCTTTTCGATACTCAATCGTCGTTGCCTTTTAATACTTTGCGCAAACACATTAAATGGAAATTTCGTGCAAGGCGACCAGCAGCATGTTTCCATCCAAGAGGGGGGCCTTTACACCCCCTCAAAGTGAAAGAAAGCGGAAGAGTGGGGTTGGGGGTATTGGCCATGCAAAGTGCCGGCAGTTGCAGAGCGAACGCATTTTTCATGTGACATTTGCAAAAGCAAAACAAACTTTCGCTCAAGCGATTCGACAAACCCTCAAAGGACTTTGCCAGCAGGATATGCCAGGCTCGTGGTCCTGCTGTTTGATCTCCGCTCACAGTGCTCATTGCACATTTGCCACTGTTTTCTTTCTTCCCTTTTTTTCCCCCCACTTTTCAGGGCGAAATCCTTGCGTCAATATGTTCCCAAAAAAAAAGAAGAAGAAAAATAAAAAAGAAAGCAAAGAATGCCAAACTATGCGTTCTGTTCAACGTTTTTTTCCAAGTGTTTTATAAATAAAAATCCTGGCGCTTTTTGCTTGATAGACCTGCAGACAGAGAGAGAGAGAAAGAGAGCATAGGAAGGGGAGCAAGAAATGTTTACTTTGAAAATTGCTGTGATTCGGTCAGTTCTTTTGGCACATTTCTGGGGTTTTTTTAATGGCAGAAAAGCGAAACTTGAGTGTCATATCTTAAGTGGGAATTTGAAATTGAATGATTGTTGAATTAACAGATTAAAATTACTTTACGTTTACGGTATAGGATAGTCTACAGTTTAAACTTGGCCTGAGCAGCGGCAGATAGTTTTGGAAACTGAAACCTAATACGCTTCCCAATCAGCTTATGCGAAAGTTACTTGGGACAGTATTAAGTTAAAGAAAAACTGAAAATAAAGAAAGAAGAAATTTAATAGGGGTAAAGATTAACAATGAGAATAGAGAGAGAGGACTTGGACTAATGGCAGTGGCTAACAATGTATAATATAATATATAATATATGTATATATACTAGATTTTTTTATTGAATCTGGTAAAAACAATTAATAAATAGTTTCAGAAGAAGAAAAAACTGCTATTCAATTTAAGAAATTACTGACAGTGTAAATATTTAATATTAAATAAAAATCAATTGATATCCAGCTCAAATTTAATATAGAGTAGCCAAATATATTTTTCGATTACTTAATTTAAGCTAAATTTGCCTTAATACAAACTAGAGAATCATAATACCGAACTTACAAGCGGATAATTCGAGCGCACGCGACAGCATAATACCTTGCATCAGGCTCTAATCAAATACAAGTATATTAAAATGATAAAATACATTAAATATTTGGTTAATATGCTACTTGTATGTATATAAATGAATAAACAAATATTCAACATGCAGCATATGTATTAGTAATATAATATATATATGTAGATACATTCACAGGTCAAACTTACTCACACAACGATCAGTTTCTTGCAAATTCCGCTGCCTACGCTTATTGTTGTTGTCGTTTTGGGGGTGAGATGCATATGAGGTGTTGCTGTCTCATAGATTGAGCTATGCAGAAGCGAATGAAAGAAGACTTGCAAAAGATAACGGTTAACATGCTAAAAATAGACGCATGTGAACTAAATCTTATGAGTTGTCGAGTTTTTAGGTACATTTTAAATGCTTGCGCTTGCAGTTGCTTGCATCTATGAATATTACTGTGAATAAATTGACTTTTTATCTTTAATTTAAAATTGGTATGCTGAATTCATTTTGTATTATCTGTGAACAGTTAATATATGCACAGAGTACAAAAATAAGATAAAATAAATAAGGATAAAAAGTTGTAAACTCCATTTCTGATGCAGCCTGTGAAGTGAATTGATAACACTTATAAATAAGCTAAAATTTAATTTAATTTTAGCAGCTAATGAGTGATTGGAGCTGAAGCTGAAGCTGGCCGAGAGTATTGTAGACATCGTCTGCCATATCTTTGGTCTAATTAATTGTCAAACATTGCGCGCAATGTGACGTTAATAAATGTCAACTAAATGAGCTGCATGTACGCAAACGAAGCGCAGCGAACTCCCCGAAGTTGCAACAGCCAGACAGAGACACAGATGCTGTGGCAGACAGGCTACTTAGTGGCTGCAATGCCAATGCCACATGTTGCACCATCAGCCAAGTACAAGGAAAACAAATGAAAACTATTTTAAGCCAAGCCATCACTGCAGAGCAGTGACTGTGGTGACACAGGAGAAGGGAGAAGCGTGGACGGATGGAGGAATGAAGGAGAAGAGAATAGTTGAAGCAGGAGTAGCAGGAGAAGCAGAAGAAGCAGGATTGCCATGCAGGTGTGACGATGAGTAGCTGCCTGTTTACCAAATTAGATGCATTTGAATTGATGTGCGTGCATAAATTATGTCCCAATCTCAGCTGTGTGTGAATCTGTGAATCTGTGTGCGGTGTTGCAAGTTTAAATTAAATGTTTAACATTCAATCACAGGCATCGCCTTCTGTGTCCTGTGGTTGTGTCCTGTCTGCTGTCTGCTGTCTCCTGTATACTGTATACTGTTCTACTATCTACAGTCTACTGTCTCTTGTCTCTACTCTCTAAGCGTTGACAGTTGGGCAAATGAAATGCATTGTAAACTTTTCTATTTGTCAGACATACTGCTACCATATTATACCCTAAACACACTAATACACACACACACACATAGACTCTTTGACATACTGTCACTGTCACACTTACTCTCACTCTCTTGTAATCAAGTCAACTTCCTGCCGGTTTTCACACTTTAATTTCCGCTCTTTATTGTTATAGTTTCTTGGGTTTGAGCACCGTGTTTAGGTTTGAGTCTGACAGCGGCTACGGTTGAAGTGGTTTGCCGATCTGTCAACCCCAAAAAAAGGGGTGGAAATAACTATTCGCTTGGGTTAGTCGCAGCCAGCTTAAAGGGAGATTTACCACAGAAAGTTCCTATGAAATGCACAACTTTTGCTTGGGGTAAGACTGCAGTTAGCTGAGGTCTAGGGGGTTTCAACTGGAAAGAAGCAGCGAATGTTGTGGGAAATATTTGTGCTCTAACGGAAGGAGATTAATAACAAATGATCTATCTTTGCTTAAATATGCATAGTTGTGGAGAGAAATTCAACTCGGAAGAAGCCACTTCTCAGAGGCAAGTGAATTTCCATAGACTACAGATAGAATTAAGTGAATAATATATCATTGAAATGATGCTAATTAGAAAGTAGATAAATGAAGGGTAAATGATTTAGGAACTAGGTGTTTGGCATGATCTAGAACAGAAGACAGACTGAAGGATTTCTATTAAGAAAATAAAGAATTGAATTATGAAATATTTATATTATAAATTATATTTATATTTATTATATTTATATTTATATATATATTTAAAATAATATTTAATAATTAATAGATGCATATATGTCTGTTTACGTTTATTATGAAGTATCTTAAGGTTTAGAGACAACCAGACTTTTGTGGATATAAGCATAAATTGTTAATAATTCAATTCTAAAGATCTATTAAGATACAAAGAAATTGAGGATTAATATGAGGACATTTCTATGGAAAGACGTTTTACTATAATATATAATTATAATAATTAACTTATACTGTATTACACATGCTTCAAAATATGAAGGAAAGGCTTCAATAAATAGAATGCAATTAAAATTAAAATTAAAATATAAATTTAAAATAAAATTCCTTAATATTCCCATCGACTAAATGTTTTAGATGAAGCACAACTTCTATAAATAACTAATTAATTATTACAATAATTAAATTGACATACAACTCGATCAATAAAGTGAAATAAATGACAATCCCTTCAAAGATATCATCAAAAGTCGATTAGAATTAGAATAAGATGCAATAATGTGATATACCAGGGCTCCTATGGTATATCACATTATTGGATCTTATTCTAATGCTGTGTATCATCAGCATTTCATTGGCGTATCATGGCGAATCGAATCGAGTCTGTGCCCCAAGGCCAACAACCTTCAACAAAATGAAACTCGTGCAACTCCCACAAAGCTACTCATGTTGCAAGAGCAACAGCAACAGCAACAGCAAATCTCTTTTTACCTTAGGTCATTTTCAGCATGACAGTCAAGGGTATAAACGCCCACACACACGCCCACTCACACACTCACTCACACACACACCTACACACAGACAGTGACTGGTTACACATGTGTTTGTTTTATGTTTGTTTTTTTTTACATAGCAGAGTGGGAGGAAGAGGGACAGGGAATTGGATGTGGAACGTGCTATAAATATGCGCTTGGGGTTAAATTCTATTTGAACTTTCTACTTACCTCCAGTTACAACACACACACACACACCCACACACACACTCACACAAAATGAAGCTGAACATTTCATTCACACTTTCATTACATGTAGCTCTATTGCACCCTGAAGGCATTTGTCACCGGCCCGAGCAGCGTCAAGGAGTCAAAGACCTGCAATTGTCCAGTTTGTGCAGTCAGAGATCTCTAGATAAATTTGCATTGCGATGCGCTTTGAGAACTTCACAGAGGAAGTAGACGGAGCAGCAGCAGCAACAGTGGGAGGGATGAGGAAGAGGAAGTGTTGTGTGCATTGCATTCCAATGGATGCGTATCTCTTATAAGTATCCGAACAATGCCGCGCAATTAGTTGATAGCACGCCCCGAATTGAGGCGACTCTTGCAACTCATTTCCCATTGAATACCAAAAAAAAAAAAAAAAAGGAAGGAAAAAACGCCCAGTCACGCGGCAAGTTGCGCCTCAACATTAATCACCATTGGCCACAGTGCATGTTGCAGGTTGCAAGGTTGCAGGTTGCAGTTGTGGCATGCAACTTGTAGCACATAAGATTAATTAAGGTCAGACTCAAGTTCGCTCTCAGAAGAATGCCGCCTAGAAGTAGCGGCTAGCTAAAGTCTAGTCATGCAGCTTTCCTCTTGCCGTAACTAAGCCTTGTGGAGTGAGCATAATTTGGGGCAGGAGGGCATTAGGCATGGGGCAGGGGCAGGGGGCATCTTGATGCATGTCCAATGCATCGTAATGAGCTGGGGGTGGCAGGCAACACATGTGTGTGTGCGCCATATGTGGTCCTTGACCATTGCCACAGATGAAGGCGAAATCCAAGACGAAATCAGCCAACAGAAGTCATCAAACATCATCAATTTAATCAACGATACTGCAGGCTCAATGGGGCGTCTTTGATAGAAAAGTATCAGGTGGGGGAAGGGGAAAATCAGGCGGGAGTTACTGGGGTAAAAATTGCAAAGTCAAACTGCCCAGTGAACCCAATCGATACTTAGCCACATGAGGAGGGTGTTGGCCAGCTTACAAGTAATTAAGGGTGGCAATTTTAAGACAAATCCCATAATCCATAGTTGGCGGAGGTGTGCCTGAACAGGAGTGGGGAGTGGGGTGGGGAGGGGTGCGTGTCCCTTTGTCCCCAAGAACTACGTGATAAGGGCATTAATGATGCCACAGTCCGACACCTTGCAAACAGAACCCAATAAAACTTGATGAGTTTCAATTATTTCATTGCAGAGAAAACTTCATTGATGTGACGATGAATTTGGCATTCAGCTGTCGAGTTGTAGTTGAAATTCTAATTGTTCCGTTTAGGATAGAAATCTGTTAATTCCGTTTATATTGGAAGAGCTCTTTATATCGTATAATAAAAATGAGAGTAAAGAAGTCAAACTGCAGTTGAAGCTCTAATTGTTTCGTTTAAGCAGGGAAGTTAGCATTAGGTTCTTATTTATATTTATTATATTTATTATATGTATTATATTTATTATATTTATTATATTTATTATATTTATTATATTATATTAATTTATAACATTTGTTATTAAAAATCTATTTATACTTTTTAAGCCAGTTATATATTAGTTGCCGTGACTTTAAATTAAAAACTTCTCACTATGGAAAGTTGTTAAAATTCAATTGTTTCGCTCTACTAAGTCAAGGAAGTTTGCACAGAAACTTTCGAATATTCTGTTTAAATTATAAATCTATCAGTTGTGATAAGATTCCTTAAGAACTTACTACTTATATTAACTTGTTATCATACTTACTTACACAAAGATGCTTCTGATTAATAAAACTCTTTTAATACTAGAGCAGTAAATATTTGCATTTCAATGTTTAATTGTTAAGCTGAAGATAGGAATCTATCAGTTTCATTTACTCTTAAGAACTCTTTAGTACTTATATAACCAGAGTTTCACTTCTTTAGTTAAATATATATATCTTAAGGAATATACTATATATAATATAAATAAATTAGTATAGAAATAATTACAATATAAATATCTATTGCAATTAATACTATTGTAATATGCTGATTTATATTCTTTAAGTTTGTTATATTTAATTTTTAATTATTTAATTATTGCCTTTAATTCACATATTTCTAATTCAGCAATCGAGTTCGCAATCTTATTTTATTTACAATATTAAAAATGTTGTTTCTATACAAAATTGACAACTTTCCATTTCATCAGCTGCTTCTTTTGTTATTATTTATTTAGTTGAGCCTAGCAAACTATCAGTTCTCTTATGACTATAATATAACATTATATAATATATAATTATAATATATAAGAATATCAAAGTACTTCATAAGTTAAATATATTTCATTTTATTGTCAGAGATATAATTCAGAAATCGAGTTCACAATTAAAGTTCTAAGATGGAAAGAATACACAAATTCTTACTTTATTTATATTAATACAAATGGTCTTTATAAATAAAATTGACAACTTTCCATTTCATTAGATGCTTCTTTTGTTACTATTTATCTACAACTGTTGTTTATAATATAAAATTGACAACTTTCCATTTCATTAGCTGCTTCCTTTGTTACTATCAGTTCTCTTATGACTATAATATAATATAATATTATTATAATATATAACAATAAGAAATGTCTACATTAATTAAATATTTAATATTTTAATTTCATAAGTTGCACTTCTATAAATACAATTAATCAATTTTGTTAATGTTTATGCATTGCTTTCAACTCTCCAGTTAATTTCCTAATTTCCTGTCTGCCAATCCGCCCACTTCTCTGGCCCCGCTGGCACCTAACGACTCCGAAAGCAGCTGTCTTATCATTTGAGACGAGTTCTAAGCCAAAGATGAGGCTTGATTCTCTTTTGGGCCGCTTGAAACTGCAAATTGCAGCTGCAAAATTCATGAAGAGGCACAAAATGTGAAGAAGAACAACAAATTAAAGCTGAAATATGTGTTCGAGATACAAGAAACTCATTAATTTGGCACGTAATTACGGGTAGACAGGCGAGGAGGAAGAAGTAGAAGAATAAGAAGACGCCCCAAATGAAGCCAGGCCGAGAGCGAAGAAGAAGACTCAAAACTGTAAATCAGTGCAATTAAATGCGACTTTTCAACAAAATGTACCGAAAATTTATGACAACAAGCGAGACTAATTACCACGGCAAGTAGAAACAAGTGCGGGCAAACGAAAGGGGAGAGAGCGAGTGGAGAGAGAGAGAGAGAGAGAGGGAGATAGTCGTGATAGCCATAAAATGTTTTAGCTAAAAGGCGCGACAATAAGTGCTAAATGAGTTGCACTAACATTAATCAAGGCTTTAATGAGACACGAACTAGTTTTAAGCCAACTCACAAGAGTTGGGCTCAGCATTATCATCATCATTATCATCATCATCATCTACATTTTGGCCAACAATACATCAATGTTGAAAGTGGCTGAGAGGCAGCCCACTTAACAAAACTGACAGTTCAGCTGCCACAATTTAGTCGATTAACGTCAGAAACAGCAGACGGACCTGAAGTCTTCTGTCTGGCTTCGCATTTTGGGATCAAGCAGCGCAGCGATCGCGGCAACCTGTCGTCATCAATTTAAGCCAAACTAAAAGAAAAAGAAATGTAGCAGCTGTTGGTCAAAATGAAAAATCAAATACGTAAATGGGAAACAGCCGCAGGTAGTAAGAGCTCGAGGGCAGCTGACTTTTGACTTGGCCAATTGAAATATGAACAGATCCAAGAACAGATTTTGTTGGTAGCATGCCCCAAACAGCAACAACAACAACAACAGCAACAGCAACAGCAGCAAACGCAACATGATCTGTGGACAGATCTTAATCCTGCAGAGAGAGACTGAGAATAGAAGACAATCTACAGGCGCATAATTAAAACTCATTCATTTGGCTTATCGATAATATCAAATCTATCGATTGCCTTTCCAGGAACACTCATTTGGCTTGTTAGTTAAGCCAGCTCCAGTTGAGGAGCAGCAGAAGATGGGGGGAAGCAGTTTCCCATTTAGCTCAAGAATTAATGGTCAACGGGCTTTGGCTGCGCCTTTGTCTGGAACCTAACGCCTGCCTCCACCTGTTGCCACAGAACGACGTTGCACAAAGGTGGCCAGTTGCCAGTTACCAGTTACCAGTTGCCGGTTGCTTGTACTACGCGTGTCTGCATTTAATTTAATAATATGGTGTCATGTAGCAGTTGTTAGGATGCGCTAAATGACCATTCCTCCAACTGCACTGGACTATGCATGAAGTAGTCCTAAGACCAAGTCCGGAGCCTTGTCTTCTTCTCCTTGGCATCTGTTTGAGTTGTGTAACCCAATGCTTAGGCCAACTGTTACCCCCACCCTTCAGCTCTCTCCTCTACTCTCCTCCTTCACTTTGTCTATGGAAATTGAGAAGATTCTTGCTGCTAACAAGACGCGTGTTGAATGAGTTTTAAAGTAGCCCTTAAAATGCTATTCTTTGGAAGTGCGTGAAGACAATAGGTTAGAGAGTGCATTGCTAGTTGAGCTAACGACTTCAACTGACCACACACAGCAAACAGCAAACTGTAACCAAAGGACTTGAAGATATGATCTTAAACTGCTGCAGATACTTGTGATCTGGAATCTAGTTTATTGTCAAAAAACTCTATAGATGATTATGCTGCTGTCAAGTGGGGAGAGTTGAGCATAATCAATTGATTAATGATGTGTAGATTAGTTCAACTTAGAATATGCTACGTTAGTTAAAGAATTGAATAACAATTATTGTTTGTAAAACATTTTCTTTGACATTTTGTTTCTTGTTTTTTTGCTTGAAATATTACAACTATATATGAAAAAAATATATATTTATTCCTGTTATATTAAATTAATAATATATTATATTATTTGTACTATTATATGACATTTCCTGTTCATATATTAAAACTAATGATATTTCCAATTTATATATAATATATTTATTTGTTGTTTATATTATTATTATATATTATTTATATTATTACTATTATTTACGCAGGATCCAAAAAACTCATATTAGCAATTGAATATTAAATTTATTTGATTCTAGATAAATTAAATATATTTAAAATATTCACATTTAATAGGTCTCAATTCTTAAAGAAATCCTGCTTCCTTTTAAAAGCTTCTTCTTCAAAGTTTTGTCTATTTATTTGTAATATTTTAGAGTGCATTTTCAACTTTTAACATTTGATGATACTTTTCATTTCATTCTCTTTCTATAATTAGATTTAAAGTTCCTCAACTTATCAGCATATTAACACTTTTATTATGCCTAAAACAATTATACATTAATCATATTTGTTGACTCTCTTGGCAGCATTTGTTTAAACTATGTGAGCTACTATATTTCATTATGAAATGATGATGATAGAACAACATTGCAGACTGTTTGAGCTTGTTTATTTTAGACTTATGCAATATAAAGAACAGAACTACTGTGCTACTCTAAACAGCCTTGTCGCCGCACTTCGGCGTGTATTTTTTATTGAATTGTTAGAATAATTTTCGAAGTTAAGATAAGAGAGATAAGAGTACTTGGATTCTTAGGTTTAGGGCGAAGTGAGAGCGCAATAAAGTTTTCGTCATTCGCTCTGAGAGCGAATTCGCCTCACTTCGCCACCACAGGTTAAGCTAGGCTTAAGAAGAAAATGAAAAATCAGTTGAATTTGTCGAACGAGAATTAAAAACACGCATAATCGCAGCAAAATCAATTTTAAAAGCCACCAAAATAAATTAATTGTTAATAAATTAATATTAACAATTCACAAAAACTCTTGTGAATTTTCATGGCGCCCCCGGGTGGACTATTTTAATTTGATTTTTTTGTTGACAATTATAAGTGCAGTGCAGTGCTCAATTGAGACTTTGTGTGGCCCGCGACAAATTGAAAATATAAATAATAATCAGAAATTCATCGCGCCGGTCGTGCAAAAATTGCTTCCTGTGATCGTCGTTGGACGTTACCATATTGGCATTCACCTTGGAGTCCCTTTGGAGGTCATTGGAACTGGAAATGCCAAGGGAAGTTGCATCGGCAATTAAAAGTCCCGAACAGCAGGTACTGTGCTAAAAATTGAAAGCTAAACAGCCACAATTTTATTGGTTGTGCTAATAAAGCCAACGCTTTCAATTCTTAGCACATATGTAAAGTAGTTGAGCACTTAATAAATAAGTAACCGCTTTGGAGTTTGTTTTACTTATAATTTGTGCGATTAGTGCAGAGCGGCTGTTAAATTAGAAGCAATAATTGCTTTATTAATTTCACTTCGCTCAGTCGTTCGTTCCCCCCCTCTTGCCTACACTTGCAGTCACTGGAAGTTGACCAGTTGACTGACCCAAGCGCACATATATACACACACTCACATAGCTGCCCAGCTGCAGTCCGCTCTTTTCGTTTTCGTTTTGTGCATAGCGGCAGCTGTGCAGTTGTTGTTGGCCGTTTTCGTTGGCGCGCTTTGTGCAAGTGTCACTCGCTCCCCCTACATTGTTGGTCAGGCATATTCATTTTCAAAAGTCGTTCATCATTTGTTAGCGTTCGTTTATTTTTGCTTCTTTTAACGTTTACGTCTAAACGAGTGCTATTAATAATAAATTCAATCTTATTTTAATTTAATAAAGAGATTCGAATTTAATTATCGTCATGGCAAACACTAAGGAAACTTTTGATGATTCGAAAAAGAAACGTAATGTATGCATGAAAAGCATACAACGTGTAAATGACCAAATTACCAAGGGTAAATTAAACCTTGAAGCTACAGAATTGGAATGTAGACTAGAAATGTTGGCTACTCATATAGATACAGCGTTAAAATATCAAACTCGAGTAGAATCTTTTGATCCAGACGATGAATATCGTGGCGAGTTGGAAGAGCTCTGCATAACAACGAAGGCTCGCTTAAAGTCCATTATTCAGAGACTTGCTCCTGTTGCACAAGCAGTCAATCCCGTTGCGGCTCCTCGTACACGTCTTCCTCTTCTGGCACTTCCCAAGTTTAGCGGGAAATACTCAGAGTTCAAAAATTTTATTAGACTGTTTGAAACCCTCGTCCATAATGATACGTCAATTACAGCCATAGAGAAATTTAATCATCTGATATCTTGTCTGTCCGGTGAAGCTCTGGGGACTGTAAGAGCATACCATGTAGATGAGGAGAATTATCCGAAGGCCTTGGACAGGCTAAAGACAGTGTATGACAATGATTGTCTAATATTTAATGATAATATTAACGCTCTCTTTAGCCTACCAAAAATAGCGCAGCCTTCTGCTGCTGCTTTACGATCGAGAATAGACACAGTCTCCGCCATATATGGCTCACTTCTCTCGATAGGTGATGATAAAAAGATATCCAATGCAATCATCGTTCACCTTGTAATGAACAGCGTTGATCCAATGACCAAAGCTAAATGGGAAGACCAACTCGATTATACAACCATTCCAATGTGGAGTGATTGCGAAGCAGTTTTGAATCGTAGATATCAGCACTTAATTGCTGGAGCTTCGTCAAAACCATTATCCGATAGCTCTAAGTCAGAGCCAAAGACTGCTTCCAAAAACAATAATCGCAGTTTGTTTTCATGTTCTGTGGCCAGTGTTAGAAACGACCAGGTGTCCCCTAAATGCTTATATTGTAGTTCCGAAGACCATACAATATTGAATTGTTCTGCATATGCTGCACAATCAGTGCAACAGCGTTTCGAGTTCGCTAAAGCAGCTCCATTATGCATTAATTGTCTTCGGAAGGGACACACTGTCGCCAGATGTAAGGCGAACAAATGCAGAGTATGCAGTCGTTCACATAATACGCTGCTGCATAGATACTCTGCCGTTTCTGGCACTCGAGCGTTACCACCACCCCTTGACTCTGCCCAGGATCAACCATCGACATCACATGCTATGCATGCGAATTCGTCTGATAGTGTGATCCTAGCCACAGCAGTCGTTAGTGTCAAAACGAGAAGTGGCGATTTCGTTTTGGCCAGAGCTCTGCTTGATTCTGGTTCGCAAATTAATTGCGTAACAGACGAGCTAGCTCAACGATTGCAGCTGAGTAGAGAAGAGGCTAGTATCAGCTTGCTTGGAATTGCTGAGTGCAACACACAAGTGAAAAGCAAGATACATTCTATGGTGAAGTCGCGAGTCAATTGCAGTGAGTTCTCGCTGGATCTTTGGATCTTAGATACCATTTCTGGGTATCAGCCTGACCACACGGTCAATATCAGTGGCTGGAAAATCCCTGAGAGCCTGCAATTAGCTGACCCATATTTCTACAAGCCACAGAAGATCGACATGCTCATCGGAGCTGAGACGTTCTTTGAACTGCTCTCTGTCGGTCAAATTAAACAAGGTCCGAATTGCCCAATTCTGCAAAAAACGCTTTTGGGATGGATCGTGTCAGGGCGCTATACGCCTACAGGTCCGAACACTGATCAGGTAGTAAACCTGAGGTGTAAAGAAAAGACACATACATCGATAGACACAACATTGCAGAAATTGGGGTCATTGGAAGAATTGCCTTCGGTAAAAAAGGTGCGAATAGTTGAGCACCAGTTATGTGAGAGCCACTTTCTAGATAGTTTAAAAAAATTGCCGTCAGGTCGATTTGAAGTACGACTACCATTTAAGTCGAATCCATATCAGCTTGGTAACTCTTCCGAAGTTACCAAGCGTCGTTTTTTGTCGCTTGAGAAACGCTTAACTCGTGATCCTGAGTTTTTGATGGTTGGACCGACCAGTCAAGAAGAGCTGTGTTCAACTCTGCTTCCAATTAGATTGCATAAGTATGCATTGACAGCTGTCATCAAAAATATGTACTTGCAAGTCATGTGGCATGAAGCAGATCGAGATTTCCAGCTAGTAGTATGGAGAAAGAACCCATCTGACTCTTTGAGGTCCTTCAGGTTAAACACCGTAACTTATGGCACTGTGCCTGCCCCATTTTTGGCTATTCGGTGTGTGACAAAGCTTAGTGACATGGTGGAATCGTCACAAGCTGCTGACGTTATCAGGCACGACTTTTATGTCGATGATATTATAAATCGTGCTGCTTGCGTTGAGAACCTTCAGATAATCAAACCTGAAGTTGCGCGAAGCCTGAAAGACGCAGATTTCGAACTAACCAAATGGTTTTCGAATTCTCCTGAGTTCTCCGCAACAAATGCAGCAAAGCCGATAACGATCTCAGAGTCTGACACAACAAAAGCACTGGGCGTGTTGTGGTTGCCAAATGAAGACGTCTTTCAATTTAAGATAGACAATTCATTTATGGGTCTTAGAGCGACAAAACGGAACATTCTCTCGGTTTCGTCTCGATTATTTGTTCCACTTGGCCTGTTAAGCCCTCTGGTTATCAAGGCAAAGATCCTGCTCAGAGATCTCTGGCTTCAAAAGCTATACTGGGATGAGTCTATCCCTCTGAGCTTGGACAACTCGTGGCAGCAGCTGAATTCAACTTTGATTCAGTTAACGATACCGATCGAGATTCAAAACTTCGCCGACGTCTCAATGCGAGCGTTTGTGTTCCGTTTCATTAGGAAATGTAAGAACAAAAATGAAGTTGTTGAAAAAATACCTACGGCACAAGAAAGAAAAGAAGCTTTTGAAAAATTAGTTGACGTCATCCAAAAAGTTGAAATTAAAGATGACATTCATAGAGTTCGAAAGGGCACGCGTGTAGGTCATAGCCTACAACGTCTCAATCCGTTTATACATGAGTATAACGGATCTTGGGGCTCCTTTAAGATGTTGCGAGTGGGGGGGACGACTTGCAAATGCTCCTCTTTACCTGCATTTAACGAATTGTCATGCTGGTCCAAGAGCGCTCGTGAGTCCTCTTCATGAGCGAATTTGGTTGGACCGACTCCGAGCACTCCGCCCATTCTCTATTTGCGGCGTGGATTTTTCTGGCCCAATCTGCATGACCTTTCGAATGCCGTTCGATAAGTCGTATCTCGTTCTACTACTTGTTTGCGTCGCCTCCAAAGCGGTTCAGTTAGAACATGTTCCCAATGCATTGATTAACATATTTAATGGTTTTTCAAAGTTTCGTCGGCCGTCGAGGAAGCCCATTGACCGCGATCATCGTGGAGGACAATCTGCCGGCCCAGAATTGGCTGGACAGCAGAATGACGGCGGCACACAAGAGAGATGGCGTCGTGCGCGTCGTAGAAGTCAGGACGAAGACCGAAGCAGCTGCAAGAGATCGATCCACAAATTAGCGCGGCTTCCAATTGAATGAAGCACAGGGCTTCATGGGGGCCGATGTCGCCGCACTTCGGCGTGTATTTTTTATTGAATTGTTAGAATAATTTTCGAAGTTAAGATAAGAGAGATAAGAGTACTTGGATTCTTAGGTTTAGGGCGAAGTGAGAGCGCAATAAAGTTTTCGTCATTCGCTCTGAGAGCGAATTCGCCTCACTTCGCCACCACAGGTTAAGCTAGGCTTAAGAAGAAAATGAAAAATCAGTTGAATTTGTCGAACGAGAATTAAAAACACGCATAATCGCAGCAAAATCAATTTTAAAAGCCACCAAAATAAATTAATTGTTAATAAATTAATATTAACAATTCACAAAAACTCTTGTGAATTTTCAAGCCTTACAATAGCATAATTTAGCATAACTTCAGCATCGATCGAAGGATTAATACTCTAAATAGTAATTTTATACTCTGAATAGTTAACAGAAATAAATACATAACAAAAACAAATCTATTCCATTTTACTGACTTCAACTTCATAACAAGACCATTATAAGAATGCCAAAGACGGACTATCTTATGCAGCCATTATTATTATTATTATTATTATTATTTGAGATGTGCTATTGTGATTGTGATAAGCGCATGATTATCATATCCATCAGTTGTGCTGACCAATTTGAATGAGTCCCATTCACTTATTACATATGCAAATGGCAAACCGATTTCAATCCCTAACTCTCTAACTGTCAACCAACCCATCATCATCAACTTTTATTTCAGAACTTTCTATGGCACACAACTGAACTATAGTCGCAGTCGTACATTCAAATGCAAATCCCCAAACTAATTTTGTTTCGTCAACATTTGCGCTCGAGTGCATTTTGGGTAACCCTTTTGTAGGGTGATCCCTGGACAGATCCACAGCTGGTCCATGGCGAATCACCAGAAAGCCACTTGCAAATATTAAAAAAAAAAAAAAAATATTAACAAGTGTAAGATATAGTCGAGTGTACTCGACAGTAACAGACCCGGTACTCATATCGTAATATGCAATTCTTTCAACTAATGATAAAAATATAATGAAATAAAGATTCAAAATAGGAATAGAATATTAAATATATACAATATTTATTTAAAATTATGTAAGTGCTAGAATCTGATGAATTGTTTGACAAAATTGTCATATTAATATCTAATATAATATAATATACTATAATATAATATAATATAATATAGTTATATATATATATTTTAATAAACTAATAATAATGTCGAATGATGCCATCTTCTTCTGCTTCATACGCATATTTCGCTTCTCTCAATGTTATATACACTTTACATTTATTAACTACAGGGTCTAAAAACGAAGCGAGAAGAGAAATGAGAAAGGACATTGCAGCAATAGAAGAAAATAGAGAACGGCAACGCAATGCCAATAAATCGCATCACAACGACAAATTTTTCATTTCATTCATTCCAAAATGTTGCGTGCAATAAAATCTAATAATTTTCCACGGATGAGTCAAAGGGGGGGCGAATTGTGGGGTGGGGAAGCATGTAGTTTGCACAGAGCAACCACAGAGCAGCTTTTTTGGGGTTGCTGGGCAGACAAAACAGTTACAAACAATTGGCAACACTTGTGACTCAGACAAACGGGGGGAGGGGGGGAGGAAAAAAGCCAAGTGAAGCAACCCTCAAGTGCACTTGCCACAACAACGCCCCCCGTTTTGTGAGGGGTGTGGAGAGAGAGAGAGAGAGGGTGTCGGGGGGAGCTGGGGGTTGTAATTGCAATCAAAACGAAATTATTCTTATGCTTAGCCAAACTAACTGAAGAGCTAAACTGATATATGAGCCATAATTAAAGCGCAGACCGCAGTCCAAATATATATTTGCAAAATCAGTTTTGGCTTTCTAGTTTGCCAAAGGGGGAGGGTGTGGGCATTGAAGGCGGGCAAGGGGACAACGGGGGTAATGGGGGTGTGGTGTGACTGCAAATTGGTCATAGCCTGTTGGTGACGTGTCTTTGATTACGCCGCAAAGTCCTTGGCGTCTGTCATCATACGGATTTTCCGACACTGCCTCAAACTCCAGACAGAGTTTTCCTCTCTGATGCTGTTGCCAGGCTTGTTGTTTGTTTTTAATATAAATGCAAATTTGGCCAATGGCAATGGCCCTCTGTCTATAAGGCAGGCTAAAACGCACACACACATACATGCACACAGACAATGACTATGTAGTGAACTGTCATAATTAATATTTTGCTGCTTTGTCTATGATTTCCTCTACATATCCTGACCCGCCTTCCTTAGCTTGTTGCATGCCGCATATTAAATAGTTGCGCCTACCGAGTCGCACTTTAATGCAATCTAAAGTTTTACGACAATCTCTACTTCCCTCTCTCGGCTGTTTCACTTTCCGGGCCTTATCTCTCCATGCTTTCGGGCCACAGACATTGGCCATTTGGCCTAATTTATGGCTTGCAATTAGCAACTGGGCAAATGTGTCATTTTATTGGTCCAAACTTTGGCTAACACAATAAATGGAGACAATGCTTGCAATGATATAACGATAGTTGCTTTTGAATTGCTTACACATTGAATTTGTTAAGAGGGAGACAAAGGACAACGAGCAATTAGAAAGAGGGCAATGAAATGAGCAAGTTGTTGTCTAGTTTGCACTAGTTGAGAATCAGTAGTGAAAACGCTTTAGTGATAAATCTTTATTGCTGAAGTGATTTCTATATTATATATTCTATATTCTATATTCTATATTCTATATTCTATATTCTATATTCTATATTCTACATTCTATATTCTATATTCTATATTCTATATTCTATATTCTATATTCTATATTCTATATTCTATATTCTATATTCTATATTCTATATTCTATATTCTATATTCTATATTCTATATTCTATATTCTATATTCTATATTCTATATTCTATATTCTATATTCTATATTCTATATTCTATATTCTATATTCTATATTCTATATTCTATATTCTATATTCTATATTCTATATTCTATATTCTATATTCTATATTCTATATTCTATATTCTATATTCTATATTCTATATTCTATATTCTATATTCTATATTCTATATTCTATATTCTATATTCTATATTCTATATTCTATATTCTATATTCTATATTCTATATTCTATATTCTATATTCTATATTCTATATTCTATATTCTATATTCTATATTCTATATTCTATATTCTATATTCTATATTCTATATTCTATATTCTATATTCTATATTCTATATTCTATATTCTATATTCTATATTCTATATTCTATATTCTATATTCTATATTCTATATTCTATATTCTATATTCTATATTCTATATTCTATATTCTATATTCTATATTCTATATTCTATATTCTATATTCTATATTCTATATTCTATATTCTATATTCTATATTCTATATTCTATATTCTATAT
The DNA here is from genome assembly GCA_018901825.1 of Drosophila funebris. Lineage (NCBI taxonomy): Eukaryota > Metazoa > Arthropoda > Insecta > Diptera > Drosophilidae > Drosophila > Drosophila funebris. The sequence continues at coordinate 228,053 of JAEIFK010000688.1, forward strand.
TCTATATTCTATATTCTATATTCTATATTCTATATTCTATATTCTATATTCTATATTCTATATTCTATATTCTATATTCTATATTCTATATTCTATATTCTATATTCTATATTCTATATTCTATATTCTATATTCTATATTCTATATTCTATATTCTATATTCTATATTCTATATTCTATATTCTATATTCTATATTCTATATTCTATATTCTATATTCTATATTCTATATTCTATATTCTATATTCTATATTCTATATTCTATATTCTATATTCTATATTCTATATTCTATATTCTATATTCTATATTCTATATTCTATATTCTATATTCTATATTCTATATTCTATATTCTATATTCTATATTCTATATTCTATATTCTATATTCTATATTCTATATTCTATATTCTATATTCTATATTCTATATTCTATATTCTATATTCTATATTCTATATTCTATATTCTATATTCTATATTCTATATTCTATATTCTATATTCTATATTCTATATTCTATATTCTATATTCTATATTCTATATTCTATATTCTATATTCTATATTCTATATTCTATATTCTATATTCTATATTCTATATTCTATATTCTATATTCTATATTCTATATTCTATATTCTATATTCTATATTCTATATTCTATATTCTATATTCTATATTCTATATTCTATATTCTATATTCTATATTCTATATTCTATATTCTATATTCTATATTCTATATTCTATATTCTATATTCTATATTCTGTATTCTATATTCTATATTCTATATTCTATATTCTATATTCTATATTCTATATTCTATATTCTATTTTCTATATTCTATATTCTATATTCTATATTCTATATTCTATATTCTATATTCTATATTCTATATTCTATATTCTATATTCTATATTCTATATTCTATATTCTATATTCTATATTCTATATTCTATATTCTATATTCTATATTCTATATTCTATATTCTATATTCTATATTCTATATTCTATATTCTATATTCTATATTCTATATTCTATATTCTATATTCTATATTCTATATTCTATATTCTATATTCTATATTCTATATTCTATATTCTATATTCTATATTCTATATTCTATATTCTATATTCTATATTCTATATTCTATATTCTATATTCTATATTCTATATTCTATATTCTATATTCTATATTCTATATTCTATATTCTATATTCTATATTCTATATTCTATATTCTATATTCTATATTCTATATTCTATATTCTATATTCTATATTCTATATTCTATATTCTATATTCTATATTCTATATTCTATATTCTATATTCTATATTCTATATTCTATATTCTATATTCTATATTCTATATTCTATATTCTATATTCTATATTCTATATTCTATATTCTATATTCTATATTCTATATTCTATATTCTATATTCTATATTCTATATTCTATATTCTATATTCTATATTCTATATTCTATATTCTATATTCTATATTCTATATTCTATATTCTGAGTTACTGGCTGAAATTTTCACAAAATGTCTTTTACTCAGCCATTTCCCTACAAAATGGAAATGTGCCGAAGTGATACTAATACCCAAACCAGGGAAGCCTGAACATCTGGTTTCATCCTATCGACCGATAAGTCTGCTGGCAATTCTATCAAAAATACTCGAAAGAATATTCTTGAATAGATTCCTTCCAGTACTGGAGGACTTGGAACTATTACCTGATCATCAGTTTGGTTTTCGAAAAAGACACGGCACCCCTGAACAGTGCCACCGCGTAGTACAAAAGATCACAGAGGCTTTCGAAAACAAAAAATATTGCTCGGCTGTGTTTATAGACGTAAAGCAGGCCTTCGATAAAGTTTGGCTCCAAGGGCTGCTGTTCAAACTAAAGAGATTGACGCCAACCAATTATTATCTATTTTTAAAGTCATACCTTTCTGAAAGGTCTTTTCGTGTGCGCTATGAGGACGAGCACTCTAATATTAATGCCATTAATGCCGGTGTTCCTCAAGGTAGTGTCTTAGCACCTATCTTGTATACGTTATTTACCGCTGATATACCAATACTCGGCAACCATGATCTTCTAGCTGCAACATATGCGGATGACACCGCCTTCCTGGCCTTGTCTAATACTGCGGAAGATGCTTCAGCATTACTCCAAACACAACTTCACTTGCTCGAACCCTGGCTGGAAAGGTGGAACATACAGGTGAACGCGGACAAATCAACACACGTTACTTTTGCAACGAGGCATGGAACCTGTCCTCAAGTGACGTTATTTAACTCGCCAATTCCCCACGCAACGCAAGTAAATTACTTAGGATTGATAATGGATCGACGGCTCACATGGAGGCCCCACCTGTCTTCCAAGCGACGCCAAATGCAATTTAAGTTTTTGAAAATGGGATGGCTCTTAGGAAAGAGGTCCAAATTAAAACTTAATCACAAGCTACTTTTATATAAAACTCTTATTAAACCTATTTGGACGTATGGAGTTCCACTTTGGGGTACAGCCAAAAAATCTAATATAGATATCATAGAGAGATCCCAAGCCAAAATTCTTAGAAAAATAACCAAAGCACCGTTATTTTCCACGAATTCAGATATTAGATATGTCACTGGCATTAATTCAGTTCAAGATGAAATTGTTAAATCAGGCTTAAAACACATTAATAGGCTAAGCAACCATGACAATCAACTTGCCATTAATTTGTTAGACAATAGTTTAGATGTAAGACGTCTTAAAAGACTTCATATCCTTGATCTCCCATTTAGGATAACTTAATTAAGGTTTACTTAGTTATGTCTTAGCGTCTCGCTATTAACTATTAAGTTTATTATAAAACAATTTGTAAGAAGCAAACTGTAAATCATGAGTCAATGATATTGTTACAAAATTTAATGGTTGCCCCCATAGGGGCAGTTTTAAATAAACCAAAAACGTTATTATTCAAAAAAAAAAAAAAAAAAAATATTCTATATTCTATATTCTATATTCTATATTCTATATTCTATATTCTATATTCTATATTCTATATTCTATATTCTATATTCTATATTCTATATTCTATATTCTATATTCTATATTCTATATTCTATATTCTATATTCTATATTCTATATTCTATATTCTATATTCTATATTCTATATTCTATATTCTATATTCTATATTCTATATTCTATATTCTATATTCTATATTCTATATTCTATATTCTATATTCTATATTCTATATTCTATATTCTATATTCTATATTCTATATTCTATATTCTATATTCTATATTCTATATTCTATATTCTATATTCTATATTCTATATTCTATATTCTATATTCTATATTCTATATTCTATATTCTATATTCTATATTCTATATTCTATATTCTATATTCTATATTCTATATTCTATATTCTATATTCTATATTCTATATTCTATATTCTATATTCTATATTCTATATTCTATATTCTATATTCTATATTCTATATTCTATATTCTATATTCTATATTCTATATTCTATATTCTATATTCTATATTCTATATTCTATATTCTATATTCTATATTCTATATTCTATATTCTATATTCTATATTCTATATTCTATATTCTATATTCTATATTCTATATTCTATATTCTATATTCTATATTCTATATTCTATATTCTATATTCTATATTCTATATTCTATATTCTATATTCTATATTCTATATTCTATATTCTATATTCTATATTCTATATTCTATATTCTATATTCTATATTCTATATTCTATATTCTATATTCTATATTCTATATTCTATATTCTATATTCTATATTCTATATTCTATATTCTATATTCTATATTCTATATTCTATATTCTATATTCTATATTCTATATTCTATATTCTATATTCTATATTCTATATTCTATATTCTATATTCTATATTCTATATTCTATATTCTATATTCTATATTCTATATTCTATATTCTATATTCTATATTCTATATTCTATATTCTATATTCTATATTCTATATTCTATATTCTATATTCTATATTCTATATTCTATATTCTATATTCTATATTCTATATTCTATATTCTATATTCTATATTCTATATTCTATATTCTATATTCTATATTCTATATTCTATATTCTATATTCTATATTCTATATTCTATATTCTATATTCTATATTCTATATTCTATATTCTATATTCTATATTCTATATTCTATATTCTATATTCTATATTCTATATTCTATATTCTATATTCTATATTCTATATTCTATATTCTATATTCTATATTCTATATTCTATATTCTATATTCTATATTCTATATTCTATATTCTATATTCTATATTCTATATTCTATATTCTATATTCTATATTCTATATTCTATATTCTATATTCTATATTCTATATTCTATATTCTATATTCTATATTCTATATTCTATATTCTATATTCTATATTCTATATTCTATATTCTATATTCTATATTCTATATTCTATATTCTATATTCTATATTCTATATTCTATATTCTATATTCTATATTCTATATTCTATATTCTATATTCTATATTCTATATTCTATATTCTATATTCTATATTCTATATTCTATATTCTATATTCTATATTCTATATTCTATATTCTATATTCTATATTCTATATTCTATATTCTATATTCTATATTCTATATTCTATATTCTATATTCTATATTCTATATTCTATATTCTATATTCTATATTCTATATTCTACATATACTTCATAATCTTGGCTTAATTTACACATACATCTCAACTCTATTGTGCAGCACTTCGCTTACATTTTATGAAATAGTTTTCTTTTGTTTCGCCGACTCAAGTATCTCATCAATATGGCTTAAACAAGAGTTTCCCAGGCTCATATCTGTGCCATATCGAGTATGTGGCCAAAACAAAACCATTAAATCGTCGGCTAGACAGATAAATTGACTCGAAAATCGACGTTGCAACAACTCGACGTGCTGCTGCTGCTGCTGCTGTTGACATGCCACGAACTTGGAAACAATTAACGTGCCCATTTTGATATGTGAGCTAATCGAAATCCCAGACACAATAGCAGCACCAGGTAAGCCAATGTAAAATTGCCAAATGGCTGCACAGCAAACAGGTGAGTGAGAGAGAGAGGTAGAGAGAGGGGAAGCCAAAGGGAGATTGGCCAGAGGTAAGGCAAGTGCTTTGAATGATAACAAAAGGTGTTGCACTTGCCTGGGGCATGCAGCAGCTCCCGCTGGCTGCACGATTTATGCGATTACATAAACCAGATAGCAGAGAGACACCACGAGACAGAGACAGAGATACAGAGAAAGGGAGAGAGAGAGATAGAGTGTGTAGCGACATGCAGGTCCTCGGGCTCATTAAATGTCAATTTTTGGCTCGAAGGACAACAACAAACGATGTCCAGCTGCGCGCGTGTCGCATCGTTAGCGAGTCCTGGCATCCTGGCATCCTGGCCAGTACAACGCTGCTATATTCCTCCGCCTGTGCAGGACAAGTGCCTGGCGGTATCCTTTGTGCGGCTAAAGGACTCTAAAAACTGTGCCCAATACTCGTAATGCGGTCAGCTTTGGTTCATCTGGCGCGCCCGAGTATTTATTATTATATTGTTTGGTCGCGTCCTTTCGTCCTTCGTCGTATATCCTTTGTTAGTTTGCTTGAATTATTATCCCTTTCGCATATGTCGTTGTCCTTTTGTGATACTCGTTCTCAAACGTCTGCCGACACGCCTTCAATTCTCTGCTTTGTTTCTCTTCTCCTCATTTGGCTTGTGAGGCGTTCGCGTTTCTAAAGTTCTTTTTTCTTGGCTCGGGGCGTGTTTTGACCATGAATTGTTTTCTTGCTTTCTTTGGAATTGGATTTCTTGGGGATTTCTTTATTGGTTTCACTTTGTGCTTCAAATTTCATAATTATCGGGGCGTATGTTGCAACATTCTGCATGCAACTCCGCCTTCGACTCCGCTAACAACAACAAATGTAGCTGTAGCTGTAGTTGTAGTTGTAGTTGTAGCTGTCCTTGTATCTGTATCTACTGCTGCACTTGTTCTCAAAGATACAAAATCAATTTATTGTTTTTATTTGTGCTGCGGTCAATGTGCTGTCCATTCGTTGTTGTTGTTGCTGCTGTTGTTGTTGTGGTCAGCCAAGTGTTGGACAGCATTATAAATATTTCAGCTCACTTTTGCAGCTTATGGGTTTTGGTTTCCATTCCAGAGCCATGAATACAACATTGAGGGCCAACTGCAGTCCACTGAATTGTTTAAGCGTCCGAAAAGCTCAACTTTTGTTCAACGAAAATGTTTTTGTTTGGCTTTCATGTAAGTCTCTGTAATGAAAAACTTATTGTCTGAGCATTCTTAATGATTCTACAGCAATAATATCAAAATGTTTTATATTGTTTACACTTTTCACTTGGAATAACAAGAAAATGTATTTGTATTTGTTAAACAAAAGTTTCCAACGCCACAGCAATGTGTTGAATTATGCAATAATGGATTTAGTATTACATAAAATAAGAATAATATATGCTGCAGCTCTATTATTATTATTGACAGAACAAATATATAAACTATTATCTGAAATAGCAAGATATATTTTAAAAATAGTTTAAATTGTTTTAATACTGTTTTATTTGCTAATACAAATTGAATATTATATTTAATTCTAAATAATATTTATATATTTACTAAGACATTTAAAAAAGCAAATAAATAAATTAATTGTAAATTATTAATTAATTAATAACAAATTATTATTAGTAACTTCTGTTATCTGTGCCTGAAATAAAACTCAAAAAATCTAATTAGAAAGAGTTGAAATATATTTATATATTTCTTTAGAAATTATTAAGAAGAATATTAAGATTATTAAGAAGAAATCATTAATAAATAGTATACAAAATTTTAAATATGTATTTATTTATATATTGTATTAATTATATTATCTAAAAACATTTATTTATTCACACACATTAAATAATACATTTTCAAAGAAGCTATAAATTATTAATAATTAAATAATAATTTCACATTAATAATTTCTGTTTTAATTCTAAAAAGTATATTTATATATATAAATAAATATATAAAACAAAATATTTTATAAGGAAATAAATAAATGAATTGTATTTATTAAAAAAGAACAAAAATAAAGAATTTATTCACAACATAATAAATAAAATCATAATCATAATAATAAACTTTAATAAATCGGTAATAAGTCCAAGAAAATGTTATTAGAAATATAAATATATAATATAAAATAGAAAAATGGAAATATAATTACATTTCCCTTAAAATGCTGATGTATATTTATGTTCTAAATTTAAACATTCATTCATTCATTTTCAAATCTAGATAATTGGACAAATCTTGGCTAAGAAATGAACACTTAATTTCAAGGCACACAATTCATAAATAAATACAGATACAGATACAGATCAGTTAACTTTCTACACTTCATTTTGTGTACATTCGCATTTGCCTAGATAATCTTAACAACTCTCAGCGCTCTGTCAACAATTTAAGTCCATAATTTGCCATAACTTTTAAAGTGCTTCCCACAAAACATAAGAAAAAAAAAAAAAATTTTGTTGAATAAATCGAAAAAGACAACATACAACCCTCGTGGAGGGAAGTTTTTGGACAAACAAATCGCTTGGCATTTGCACTTTGTGGCCCAGCTATAAAAATATTAAAATCCCAAGCACATGATGCCAGCAAACATGTGATTTGGAGTGTGGCCTGTAGACAGAGTCCTTTAACATCGACCACATTGCGGGCAAATGCCGGTCACATTCGTGGCACCAGCTGTGCCACAACCACCCCGCACTACCCCCACTTTGTAGTTTCCTCCTACCCATTCCCATTCCCATTCCCACTCCCCTCAGCAGCAACCCATCACCCAGCACGCAACAAATAATACAACAACCAACTGAATTTCTAATAATAATTTTTAAACAAAAACAAACTTCCTTCCTGCCATCCAAGGTCCTTTTTGTCATGCCCATGCAGCAGATTCTGCAACATTACAAAAATTACAATGAGCCACGAGTTTTGTAGTTCTTGTTGTTGTTGTTGTTGTTGTTTAGAGAATTCGTTACGAAATTTCACGCTAAAGTCTGTGACGAAATTTCTGTAGAGAAGGAGAAATAGAGAAGCAGTGAAACAGAGGAACAAGTGCAACGGCAGCAGATGACAACCCCCATGGACGACCCTTCATGTACCGCAAATGGAAAAGGTTGCAATGCGACACCAAAAACAAAATTCTCAACCCCATGAAGAGACCAGGGACGTTGCCACTTTTAATCAGCGCCCTGCGCAGCTATTTAAAGCACCAAAAAAAAAAAAAAAACGAGTAGAAGCAACAGCAACAGCAGCAGGAGCAGGAACAACAGGAGCTGGAGGAATCCAAGCAGATCCCTTGGCAATTTCTATGGCAAATTCTAAATGAAAATTTCTATACTGTGGCGTTAGTTTTTTAAGCGGCAAATGAATGAGTGAATGTGCGAGTGAGTGCATGAATGGGTGTGTGAGTGTGCGAGTGAGTGAACGAAATGAATGCATGAATTCCAAAGCAATTTTGATGTTGACATTGAGTAATGTTTGGCATTGGAGTCCAATGCTTCGACTCGGAATGGGCTCAGTTTTCGTGGTGGGTGGTTGTTTGGTTTGGCATTTTCATATCATTTTCGAATATTACATGCGGATTAGCATTTCCTCATTGGGATTGCAGCAAAACGTGCCATCGTTATGCCCAGCTGGGAGTTGGCACATAGAAGGATGGTAGGAAAGTGGGGGGGTGGAGAGCGGGGAGTGGGGAGCGCGGCTGGTGGGTGGCACACCAAGAGGGTGGCTTGCATGTGTACAGCTGGGTGGGTTTTTTAGCCAACCCAAAAAACTTGGCCATGTTTCATTGTGTCTGCTCTTATAGCCGTCAAAAACCCAACAAAGGGTTTAGCGGGAAAATAACTAAATTATATTTATTGATTAGCATGGAAAGCCTATTAAAAACTATTTAAATATTTAAGAAACATAAGGAAATTATTATTAGAGTACTACAAAAATTGGCAACTGATCAATTCGTTAGTTGTAATGAAGGAAAGTAAACTCTGCCGAGAATTCTATATGAAAGTTTGTTTATAATTGGCACTAATGTAAATAAATTTTCATAATAAAGAAAATATGCGTAAATTTAAATAAAAGTTTGTAAAATAAACGAGAGGAATGTTTATACTTTTAATGTTATTTTTTAATATTAATATATATTTATATATATTGAAATAGCATTAATAATTAGGCTAATTAGCTCTACATTCTAACTTTAAACTCATTAAAATTTATTTCAATGACATAATCCCTAAAGACATAAATAATCTTAATTTAGTAATTATTTTATTTATTTATTTATTTTTTTATTTCTTTTTTTATTTATTTATTTATTTATTTATTTATTTATTTATTTTTTTATTTATTAATTAATTAATTAATTTATTTATTTATTTATTTATTTATTTATTTATTTATTTATTTATTTATTTATTTATTTCTTTCTTTCTTTATTTATTTATTTATTTATTTATTTATTTTTTTATTTATTTATTTCTTTATTTATTTATTTCTTTATTTATTTATTTATTTATTTATTTATTTATTTATTTATTTATTTATTTATTTATTTATTTATTTATTTATTTATTTATTTATTAATTTATTTATTTATTTATTTATTTATTTCTTTATTTCTTTATTTATTTATTTATGTGTTATTAATAATTCAGAGTAAGAAATTATTCAGTTCATTCACTATTATTATATTTACTATTTTATATCTTGAGTTTATATCTCTTAAATTTAATAATAATTTAATTAAACAGTTTTCTCTGTAATTTCTCTCTAAATTCTACAAGTTTTCATTCAACACCTGAACTTAATTTTAAGCACATACAACTAATTTCCTATCACATATTTTAAAGTGTTTTTGTTCCCCAATTTCAGTTCTTTAAGCTGTCATTAGGCACAAAAGATTTGCTCTAAGACTTTGGCAATCGCAACAGCCCCCCCACGCCCGCTCAAAGTTAGGCTAGTCCTAAAGTCCTGAGTCCTTAACAAGTTGATGCAAGTTTTTCAAGAATTCTTGAAATCAACAGCCTTTTGAAAAGTCTGTGCAACTGTGAAGAACTTTTCAATTTTCTTTTCACGCTCACATTTTACAAGCTGCTACATGATTGGGGTCGTCCGGGTTCTGTTGGCCCTCCTCATTCCTCCTCACCTATTACCCCCCTGCTACCCCGCCTGACTAGTTTCATAACAAGCTGCCAAATTTCACACCCAAGTAAATTCAATAGCTGAGCACCTAACTAAAACTTTCAGCACGCGTCGTTTCAAATATGTCAGCAATATGGGAAACTAACCCTACAATGACCCCCTAATCATAACCCTACCTCTTCTGCCTGCCTGCCTGCCTGCCTGCCCCTAACCTAACTCTCTCAGCTCTGCGTGGTCTGTAAATTTCATTATTAACTGACAGTTTATTAAAAACTCATTCGAAGACAGCCTGATTTGGATTTAGATTGGATTTGAATTGAGTTTCTGGAGTTTGGGCTGCTTATCAAGATCTTCGACACATGTCAGCGCTGAGTTGGCTGATTACGAATGTTAGATAAATATTAAGCAACTCTATAAAAGCTTCCTGGGGTACGCCGGCCTCCCTCTCCCCCTGCTTGACACCCCTCCTGCGCTTGTTGCCCTGCAGCTCTTTGGCTTGTCGCCATCGCCATCGACGTCATCGTCTGTTTGTTGTTGGGGCGCGCTAAAACAGTTTCCTCTTTGTAATTGACTCAATGCCAAAGGGCAGACCACCCCCCCCCCTTCCTCATCTCTCCCTCACTCCCACTCTCTCTAGTGAGTCATCCCCCTGTCCCCAAAAGCCCCCCTGCGCTGCTGTCTAATAATGAATCTTTTTGGTTTCAAGTGCAGGGGCAACTGCTACTGTTACTGTTCCAGCATTGTTATTGTTGTTGTTTTGGCACGTGGCACATGGCTACGTGTGGCAAACGGATGAGGATGAGTTGGGGGCATGCCATGAAATTGATTTAGATTTTAGTTATGTTATTATTCAACTTGCCGCCGGCTGTCTTGTAATTATTTTTAAGCAACGAAATTGTGAAATAATTAAAAATGATTAGCTCATAAACATATCCTGCTGTCAAGGACGCTGGCTAAATTTATGATTGTTCAGTAAAGAATTGAAATTACTGCAAATGATTGTTATTTAAGCAATAGAAATTACTGCAAATGTTATTCTAAGACAACATAAAATTAAACTGAAAGTTACATATTTAAGGCAACAACTTAGCGCGTTATTAAATTTATATTTAGCTTTAATTTCAAGCAAAACAAATAATTTAAACTACAAATTAAACAAAATTTTGATAAACATAAAATAAATATAAAATATAAAATATAAATATATAAAATAAATATATAAATATAGAACTTAGCTTCATCTTCTTAGTTATGAAGCTGAATTATTGTATTAAATATAAATAAATTACTCTTGCTATTCAACTATGAAGAGTATAACAGACTATGCCTGTGTTCTCCTCTTTATATTTATCATAATAATAAATTATTTACCCAACAAATAGCTAAGACTTCTCTCTCCTTTTGCTACTTCGTTCGACTTGCAACGCATAATAATAAATTCCAATTTCATTTAAAATCAAAACAATTTCGTGTGAAAAATTATGTTTTTTTTTTTTTGGAAAATTTATCATAGAACACACACAGAACCCAAAATACTTGAGACAGGCAGCTTGGAGTTGAAACTAACAGTTGGAAGATGATGTGGATGTAGATGTGGATGTGGATGAGGATGAGGATGCATCAAGTGGACGACAAGCATGACGATAATGTGGCTGCTGATGTTGAAACTGTGCGTGCTGGATGATGATGACGAAGCTGCTGGATCTGTCCCTCTATCCCTCTCTCCCTCTCTCTCCATCTCCCTCCCTCTTGGCTTTTTTTGTGTCTGTGTCTGGATTTTATGGTAATGCCAAGTACGTGAAAGATGCACCAAACTTGGCTGTTGATTCCTAGAATAGGCATCGCAGCCAACATCATTGCGCCAAGACAAGATTTATCGATATAAGTCGAAGACACTTGTTTACTGCCCTTCAAGCAACACACACACGCACACACACACACACACACACACGCCCACTCCACTGAGATTTAACAAGCCGCCAAATGAATCTCACAGCTGAATAGATCCGCACATAAAACTAACTACAAGATTATGCTCATCATATAAATTACATTACTAAAAGATACTTTCATCTACTAACTGCGGCACTGGAAACTGGCAACTGGCAACTGTAAGCAAGCCAATTGTTTATAGATTGTTTAGAGTTTGCTTAACATAATGTGGAGTATTCATTTTTTAGAGTATCTTCAATTTCTGTTCTGGCTTCAAGTGAGATAATAATACATTATCTAAGATACTTTTGTCACTATAATTTAGTTGACTTCTTAGAGCATCTATAAGCTTAGGAACCTTCAATCGGTTTTCTGTTTTAAGGAAAGAGAAAAAGTCATTAATTTAGATACATTTAGCATAATTAATAAGTTGACTTCTTCAAACTGTTATCCGTCTAATCGAAGGAGAATAATGCTTTAATTTAAATACTTTTATCGCTATAAATTAGTTGACTTCTTAGGGGATCTCTGGCAGTTATTCCAACTGAAACTTTGGGAATATGAAATCTCAAAACATACTCATTCTAGACTTAGCTGAATACCTCAATGAAACATAGTTTTTTAAATGATTTGCTGGCACTAACTGCTGTCTGTAACTAAGAAAATATAACAGATAATTTAAGAAAATTTTAAGCAAGAACTTAGCTCACTTAAAGACTTCTTTAAGCTGTATTCTTAGCTGCAAAGAAATACACAATCATCTAGATATATATTTTGAAAATATTCTAAATGCATTTAATATATAATAATAATTAAAAATATCTATATAGTAGTATATATTAGATACATATATATTACATAATACATTACTTATTACAAATCTGTAGAATTAATTGCAGCTAAAAGTGAGTTAATACTTTACTTAACTTTACTCTTCTAACTTAAAGCCAACTAAACTTTGTGTATAGATCTAAGCCAAAACTAAGTTGATTTACTAGACTCCAGCTGTCAATTAAAAAGTTATAGATATAAAGGAATAACTAATTGAAATGCTGTTGGCATTTTAGGAGATTTTCATAGCACTCATTGCTGTGTGAAAGTGTTGGTAAACACAATTATTTTCTCAACACTTTAATGAAAACCATTATAGAAATGTATAAAGCATTTTAAGGGGACTTTGATTAAATGAGTAACAAACCAAATTCGGTGCCAAGTCCAGCCCCAAATCCAGTTTACAAATTAGAAACCGCAAAGCCAAAAACAACAAAACAAGCCACAGCAACAGCAGCAACAACAACAAAATCAGTTTTCGCCTTTGCCAAGCCACAAAAACCCCGCCCAGAGCACAAAAAAAAGGATAGAAGAGGGGGAGAGGGGGAAAAAACTAACGCCCGCAACCGCTAGGGACAGCTAGGGACAAACTGGGGGCAAATGCTTTTGTCTCGTGTCCAGCTTGCAACGTGGGGCATGTTAGGGACTGGGATATGTATGTCGAAATTAGAGTGTGTTGCACTTTTGAATCTCAACTTTGTCTGTGTGTGTGTGTGTGTGTGTAGTACTTGCTTGAAAATTGAATTCAAAAGCGATTATCAGCACTTAACTGTCAGCGATACGAGGCCAACCTCAAGAGATGGCCAAGTTGCCAGCATCAACGTCGCAGCAGCAGCAGCAGCAGCAGGCGCAAAGCAGCGCCAATAGCCAGCCAAGTCACTTCAACACACACAGACACACACACACACACAGCAAGTGGGGCAGGGCAGTTACAGATACAGCTGTAGATATAGCTGTATACTATCTATGTATCTGTATCTGTAAGTATGTTTCTACAAGTATATGTATCTATGTATCTACATCTATAACACTTGGTTGGCTCAAATAAAATTTACACTTACAAGTGGCGCTAAAGTCAAGTGCAATGCTCCTACTCCAACTCCTATACCCCCCCATCCAGCACACTACATCTCCCTCTATGCCGTCAGCTGGTGCGACATGGTCAAAGTGTTTCTAGCTGACCAAAGGCAAGAACAGGGCAAGGCAGCGCGGAGTGGAGTGGTGCTGGGAAGGGGGGAAGGAGGAGAGCGCTTGTAGCTGCGGCAAATGTGGTCAAGAGTTTTATAAAGTTCATCATCCATGGCCTGGTCCTAAGCATTTTTCAAGTGCAGCGCCAAAAAGATTTTCAATTTCAAATACGAGAGTATTATATAAGCAGTTAGAGCAGTTGGAGCAGTTGGAGCAGTTGGAGCAGTTGAAGCAGCTGCCTGGCAGTCAGGCAGTCACAGCCTGTGAAAACCATTTACACACCTCCCTCTTCGGACCACTTCATTATGGCCTTTTACTGTTGGCCATCAACACTTTGAGATGAGTTTGCCAAATGAATTTCACTAAAAACTCGTATTTGAGCGCATTTCTATTTCAAATCATATCAAATTATTACTTCAAGTTACATAAGTTTATTTATAATTAATTTTAAGACTGTTTTCAGTAAATTCGAAATGAGTTTTCTTTTGCTAAATATGTTAAATATGTTAAATAAATATGCTAAATATATTTATAATATTTAAAATTGATTTAAATTAATTCTGTTACGTTAAACATAATTAACTAATTGATATTATATTTATATATATTTATAAATAAATTATATAATAATTATATTATTAATTCATATATATAATATAATTTTTTGAATCAAATTCTCTTCTGCTAAAGTTAATGAATAATGGCTTTAATTAATATAAAACATATGATATTTTTGCTTTTAGTTATATATATATATATTTATAATACATTTTAACACTACTTTAAATAAATTATAACTGAGTTCTCTTTTGCTAAAGTTAGCAAACAATATTAATATATATATATCATATAAATATAGATATATATTGTTTAAAATTGTTTTAAATGAATTCTATTTTGTTTAACATAATTAACAAACTGCTATCATATATATTAAATGTAATGACTAATTTTAAATAATTTACTATATATAGCTAAATATATATAATTATAATACATTTTAACACTATTTTACACTATTTACATACATAATAAGTTTCTTATATAATAAATATAACAAATATTTATAATAATATATTTATAATAAATTGTAAGACTTATTTTAATAAATTCAATTTTAATTTGAAATAAAAAATAACTTACTTCTCAAAATATTATAAATTATAAATATATTTATTAATAATAAAGAAATATATATAATATATTTATAACATATAAAAATAAATAAATAAATTATAAATATATGTATAATCAAATATTTTTAATAATATATTTACAATTATATATTTATAATAAATTGTAAGACTAATTTTTATAAATTCTAACTTAAAGTAAACTTAATAATAAAAATTTATTACTGTTCAAAATCTACTTTACTTGAACTATATTATAAATGATAAATTTATGAGTAATAAATAAATAAATTATAGATATATTTATAATAAATTGTAAGACTTATTTTAATAAATTCTAACTTAATTAGAAATACATAAATAAATTGTTATTCATCAAATCTACTTTCCTTTAACTCCTAATTCAATTAAAATGTTATAGTATTATATTTAAATAATATTATTATATTTATATATTATATAATGCATTTTAAATATCTAAACTATATACTTAAACTATTTTTTATTCCCAAAATTAAAATATAATATATATTATATTTGTTCTCAGATTTAATAATTGTTTTGCCACATTCGAGCTTCCTCTCATAAAGCAAATAAGTTAGAATTTAATATTATATTTCTACTATATAATATATATAATAATATTGTTAATAATATTTCTAATTTCCAATGGCAGCATTCTAAGCTTAGGGTATCTGCTAGTTTGTATAACTTTTCAATGAAATTTCTTTCACTTCCACTCATCTCTGCTGCACATTCATAAAGTACATAATCATGTTCATGACGTGAGCTCAAGTGGGTTTCCGACCTGGTCATGGGAGGGGTGGGGAGGTTTACGTTTGGACTGTTGGCTGGGCGTCTGTTATGAAAGCTTAAACCGTAACAAGTATTTAAAATGCACTTCAGCTTGAGAATCCCTTTGAAATGTATTAAAAACATATTGAAATTTATTATTTATTCACATTTCTTTGTGTTGTTGATTTTGATTAATTCAAAATTGAACAACAAAGGGAATTGTTTACTATGGATGCGATTGGTCAGTGTACTCCACGGAATGGCTTCTGGTGTGATCTACGTGTGATTGGAACTATCCTAGCTCTGCGTGTGGTTCTTCGTGTGGTTGCAGGTGTGGTTGGTCGTGTGGTTGGAGGTGCGGTTGGAGGTGGGGCTGGACGTCTAGTTGGAGGTGGGGGTCGACGGGTGGTGCGACGTGTAATTCGACGTGTTGTTCGACGTATAATTCTACGTGTGGTTCGACGTGTTACACGTCTACGAGTGGTGCGACGTATTGGTCTGCGTGTGGTGCGTCGTGGACGTCTGCGAGTGGGGCGACGAGTGGTGCGGCGAGGTGTGGGGCATCGGTTACAACGCTGTAACGGTCTACGCCTCATTTTAGCCATTTCAGCAATGGAATCACAGGTGAATTTCCTACCAGGATCTGCATATAAATATTGTAAATGAGTTTCCAAAATAGAAATAGAGTTAGATATGAACTTACTTCTGCAATAAAGACGCTGAACTTCACATTGGGTAAGTCTCCGCCAGATCCAGCGGTTTCGTACCGCCCTGGGACAGGCATTGGCCTGATTTATATCATCCCTTTGGGGCACTGATCTGGAACATTGCACGCAGCTGTTGTAGATCTGATCGCAATTCACATTCTGGGCACTGATGTGCGCACAGCAGACGACCAAGCAGAGGGCGACAATGCTGTGGATATGCATTTCGACTACAATCAATCGATAACTGATAGTAAAGTCAGGCTAAGAACAGACTTATATAGTCCAGAGTATGCTATAGAACCGGGTCAAAGAAAAAACACCTGTAATCAGACAATACCTTCCAATATTAATCCTTTATTGTTACAACGTCAGGCAACCCACAGCTGGATTTAAAACAATAGCCCGAATTCGCTTTTCTTAACATATTTTAGACTATAAATACCCAACATTTTAGACAAATTCAGCTAAGGAACCGATTGAGTCCCAAATCGTAGCAAACAAGTCGAAACTTGTGCTGCTCTTGGGTAAGTGATTGCTTATCGATCTATTTGGGATCATATTGAAACTGATGTGATGATCTGATCTTTACTGATCTTTATCTTTCACAGTCATCAGTTGTTTGTGCTAGCTGCAACAGTTATAACAACCAATCTGTTGATTCTTCAAACATATCACACACTCCCGAAATTCACCATAATTTGCATAGGATATACTCACCACTAACACAGTAAATCTAGTTAAAGCTTCCACGCTCGCTTCCACTCTCGCACTCTGTAGCTACAGCTATGCAGCTTATCAGTGAATTACCTCTTTGCAAGGCTCTCTTACTTTCACTCTCTTTGCTGCAGTTGAGGTCAGGGCTTCACGAAAAAAGAGTTAGAAATGTTTTTAAAACTCTTTCTTCTGTGAATTATTTTCATTTTATTTGATTAACATTTATTCATATGTGAAGCTCAGTTATATCTTTGTTAACTGTTAACTGTTTAGCAATATCAAACAATAATTATTTAATGAAATTTCTTTAAGACTCAAACGAAAGAATTCTTTTCATATTGAAAGTAAGAAATAAGAGTTGTTTGAAACCCGGTGAATAACTTTGGATAAGTCATATAATTCTAGACATTTATTTTAAGTTTTCTCCATAGCAAATTACTCATAAAAACATTGAAATTTATTCTTTACTTTTATTTTCCATTGTATCGTTGATTTTTATTAATTTAACAACAAATAAATTGTTAAAAATTCTTCATTAAGTCAGCGCAGCTTACGGTGAATGTGACTTACGTGTTGTAGGTCTACGTGAAGTCCTAATTCTACGAGTGGTTCGACGTGTTGATCGTGTGGTACGACGGGTGGTTCTACGACGTGTGGTGCGACGAGTGGTTCGGCGACGTGTGGTGCATCGGTTACAACGCTGTAACGGTCTACGCCTCATTTTAGCCATTTCAGCAATGGAATCACAGGTGAATTTCCTACCAGGATCTGTATATACACATTGTAAATTAGTTTCCAAAACATAAATAGAGTTAGATATGAACTTACTTCTGCAATAAAGACGTTGAACTTCACATTGGGTAAGTCTCCGCCAGATCCAGCGATTTCGTACCGCCCTGGGACAGGCATTGACCTGATTTATATCATCCCTTTGGGGCACTGATCTGGAACATTGCACGCAGCTGTTGTAGATCTGATCGCAATTGACATTCTGGGCACTGATGTGCGCACAGCAGACGATCAAGCAGAGGGCGACAATGCTGTGGATATGCATTTCGACTACAATCAATCGATAACTGATGGTAAAGTCGGCTCAAGAACGGGCTTATATAGCCCAGAGTATGCTATAGAATCGGGTCAAGGAAAAGCACATGTGATCCAACAATACCTATTCTACATAAATTTAAAAATAGCTCAATTCAATCCTTTGTTGATAGAATGTAAAGCAGTCTCACAGCTGGCACTAAAACAATAACCACAATTAATCCCTTAACCATATTCCAGACTATAAATACGTGACATCTTAGCCAAATTCAGCTAGAGAACTGCTTGAGTCCCAAGTCATAGCAAACATGTCGAAACTTGTGCTGCTTTTGGGTAAGTGATTGCTTATTGATCTATTAGGGATCATACTGAAACTTATATTTATCTCTTACAGTCATCAGCTGTTTGTGCTTGCTGCAAGTTCAGGCGAACCGTCAAACCTGTGAACAATTATCTCGCGTCTGTGTGAGAAATCAGTTAAGAGCAGGAATTGAAGATGACGTCACAAAGCACTTGAATGCCGATTGCCGTCGAAGAGATCCAAGATGGAGAAATATAACACGCTGTCAATTGGAACGTGCCGCCTGTGAATGTAAGTTGAAAACTTATCACTGAAATATCTTAACTTATAATTGCTTTATATTTCCAGTATCTTTGGTAAGATGTGGTCAGCTGAGTTGTGCCAATATTGCCAAGGCCCTCGGCAGATAAATTACTAATCACTGAATATCTGTAATAAACAAAAAGCGAAAATATTTAACACAAATTAAATAAACTTGTTTAGCTTTATAATTAAATTAAAAAGGTTTTATTTTTATCTCCACTAGTTTACCTTTCAAATATAGGCTAAATTAATTATTTATGGAACTTTCCGTCATCTCTGCATTCCAGTTTATGCTGATCAAACAGTTATCTCTTCAGAATTATCACGCACCATCGAAATTCACCTTAATTTGCATAGGTTCTACACACCACTAACTGATATACACACAATAAATCTAGCTAAAGCTCTCACTCTCGCTCTCTGTAGCTGCTAATATGCAGCTTATCAGTCAATCCCTCTCCCTCTCTGTACCAACTCACCCTATGTTGATTTGCATGCGTTCTATAAGTGCAGCTGTAAAGTGCCTCTTTACAAAGCTCTACCACACGCCCACTCTCACGCTGCTGCTGTTCTCAAGTCACCACATGCACGCAGCTTAGCTTTGCTAAAATCACCACACCAGAACAAAATAAACAAAACGTTTAGCGTTCTCGCATGTAAACAAAACTTAATTAGATATAGCAAGAGAGAGAGGGCGAGAGAGAGAGAGATATAGACGGAGACGGAGAGCGAATGAGAGGGGCGATCAGAGCCAGGCGCGCAGTTATACGTATCTGCATACATATCGTCTGTCTGTTTGCCAGTCGATCTATCTACTTAAATACACATAGTGATAATAAAGATTGCGAGCCGAAAACAAAATTTTCTGCGGCTGTCAACATCTACTTATTCATATGATTCTCGTTGTTATTGTTGTTGTTGTTGTTAATTTTTCACACACAAACAAATGAAACGTCGCAACAGCAGCGGTTAAAGCAGCGCTCCAGTTAATAAGCCAGTTGCACGTCGAGTCGCAGACGTTTGGTTGACAGTTGTCGCGAGTCGAGTCGCGTTGAATCGTGTTGAGTTGTGTTGAGTTGAGTTGGAGCAAGTCACGTTTCCTCGGTATTTCTGCAGGCGCGTATTGCAAATTGCTATATTGTGCAAGTGACGTAGTGATTGATTAAGTGATTCCATGAGTGAGTGAGTGCAGCTGTTACCAAATGCTGCCAACATGTCCAACACAACATTTATGCGTCTGACCAAATTGCAACCGCTCTTCCATATGGTCGGCAGCAGCTACGCCGCATTGACGAATGTCGATGTCGCCTTTCAACCAAATATTATTAACAATATTAATAACATCAACAGTGAAAGCAATGCCAACAACAATCAAAGTAGCGATAACTTTTTGCTACTTTTAGAGGAGAATTACAGTTATCGTTCCACATCGACCATTGTCCTAATGGTCACCGCCTGGATTCTTCTCATATTGGGCTTTGTATTCTGCTGCTGTGCCGAGTGCTTTGGCATCAGCGTTTGGCGGGGGAAGAAGCAAGCCATTTCACTGAGCGGAGCGGAGCGCGGCACTGTCAACGCCGTCGCCAATGCCGAAGAGCAGAGCGACCTTCATGCAGGTGAGTTTTTGCACGAGAGCTTTTAGTGGGGAATGTATCAAAAGCAAAAGCAAAGAGCAAAATGCAAAAGCCATGGCATACTTTTCGGCGCTGCTGAGAAATGGTACAGCGCAACAACAAAGACAATGAAACTTTATCTCATTTGCTTCGCCTTGCTCACACACACACACACACACACACACAGCGCACGTTCTTTACCCCTCCTGTGTGTCTTTCACACATATTTCAAAAACATAAAATGGCAACAATAAGCGAAAAACACAAGTCGAAATAATGAATTTGAAATACTCTTATTTGAATTTATGTAGAAGTGCTCTATAGACTTGTTGTCATCTACATTAAAGTTGTTAAAAACAGCAGGTTATATTTTTAAACAAAAGATTAAAGAGATCGATCAAAGCTTTACAGACTTTTACGGAAAGAGAATCTGTGAAAATTCGCTTAAAAACTATTCCTAGCTTTCTGATTCCATAATCTTTCTGAAATATCATTCTAATAATTCATTAATTCAAACAAAAGTCACTTAAGATAGGCAAAATAACTTCATAGAGCATATTCTGTGGAAAGTTTTAAGTTAAGAGCCATCAGTTTGCATTGAACGAATCGAACTTTATACTATTCCATTGGGAAGCACTTGGAATATACATATATATACGAAATATGTGAGTGCTAAACAAAGTGAAATTTCTCTAGGGTATTGGGGCTAGGGTATACTACGAGTAAAAACGCATTTGTATGGGCTGTCAATGCGTTGAACTGCCACTGCTGAACTACTTTGAAACAGGGACTTTGTTTCTGTGCCACACAGGAGACCCATGCAAATGTGTTCTGTGTTCTGTGTTCTGGGTTCTGCAGTCGCTGCAGTTTGCTCCTGGGACGCCAAAGAGAGGGCGTGATAGGGGGATCTAGGGGGGATCTGCCACATCGATATCATAAAATATTTAGCTATTTTTCGTATCTCGTTTCGGTTTTGTTATTGGCAAATTTGGCATGCGTTTTGACTGAAATTGGCTTTTGGCCAAGTCAACGAGCGTTAGATGCACACGTACAGCTACAAACATCAATTGCCCATATTTTTGGCATCATTTTGAGTTTATGAGCTTCTGCCTAAGCCACATTCACAACACACACACACACACCACACACACAATCAAATACCCCATGCAGTTATCGGTTGCAACTTGTGCAACGTGCGATGCCCCTTAAATTCTCAAAGATATTGGGTTTCATTAGGCCAATACTACTCGCATTTGGCCAGCATCAGCAGTCAATGGGTCATTAGACGTTCATATCGATAACACAAAATTTGCTTGCAAATTTATTTCGCCCAACAGCAATGGAAATGGTCAATGGCCAACGGCTGCTGGGATTTCTGGTATTTTGGCTTTAAGTGGCTTTCAGTTGTTGCATTTTTCGATGTTGCAAAATGTTGCCACATTGCTTTGTTGCACGTTGCAGTGCTTTTGCTCTGCCGGTTTGTCTTTTGCTCACATAAATCGATAGATTCTTGTTTAAATACAAGTTTACATTGAGTTATGCTGACAACAAGTTATGATGCTTATAAGCCAAAGGTTTGCTTTAGGCTGCCAATTGATACTCAGTCTTCAACTCTCATGTTTCAATGCAAATAAGTTTAATTACATTTATCGATAAATTTCTAATATGTAAAATATAATTGCCAAGAGATGCGTAAAATAATTCTAGTATGTTTTAAACATAAATACTTAATTTAATACAACAATTAATATATATCGATAACAATCGTTATCGATAACAGACTCATTTTCCATATGCAAATCTACAGTAGTGAGCAATAGTTCTTATGAGTTTAGACATCATTTCATATAAATTAACAATTGATATTTATCGATAACAACCATAAAGTTATTACGATCAACAATTAATACCTATCGATAACAGAGTCATTTTCCTTCTGAAAAACTACAATAGTGATAAATAATTCTTTTAAGTTTAGATATAATCCCACATCAGTTAACAATTCATATTTATCGATAACAGAGTCATTTTTGCCATCTGCATAGCTACAATTTGACAACTTTATTGATAACCCAATGTTTATATTTATGTTGATGCGCCCATAAAATGCACAGCGAATGTTACACTGTATTATCATTGCAATCGATAACTGCGAGCAGATGGCATCACTTTGATTTGGAATCGGCTAACAATGTTATCGAAACAACAACGAAACATCATGAAACATTATTTTGATGTCGCCATTTCCTTGGCAATATAAACCGTAAACCGTAAGCACTCAGCTGAAAGCTCGTAAGTAATCGATTTGTTGTCCAACCATCTCTAGCCCCTCCGGCCACTCTCTAGCCCCTCTTCACAACGCATTGCTCGATTCAATGCATGCACTTGAGCGCATTGGCCCATTTCGATAACTACATAAGACCCGCCTCAGTGTGTCATGCGATAAATTCTTGCTCTTTCCGACTTTACCAAGCCCGTACATAAACGTGGCCAAAGTTAATAGCCTATAAAGAAAAGCAGCGCACGACTGAGAGGGGAGAGAGTGAGTAAGAACGATAGAGAACGAGATGAGAGCACAAACTTTAAGTTGCAGCCATAAAAAAATTGCGAAAGTCACAAATGTTTTATGAAACTTTCCCATTTTATTTAGCCTTTTATATTTTATATATACTATATATATATACGAGTATCAGCGCCCTGTGCATCGGCTTCGACACAAGTCGCTGTTGCACAAGTTTTTAATAAAACTTCTGTGCAGCAATTGCAGCAATACCTAGTCCCCCCCCTGGCAAGTCCTCCTCTTGCTTCCCCTTAACCCCTACTGAGGGTGTCAGCCACTTGGCTCTGTTCAGAAATTCATAACCGCATTTCTCACAGCTCCTGGCAGACCGAGCAGCAGGCGCAGTTGTACATACCAATTACTTACATATCGACAATATGGCTGAGACAATAACTGAGTGCACCCCTCTCCCTCTCTCTCTTTTAGAAACCTATTCATTCTATAGCTGCTGCTTGGTCACAGCTGATGCAGCTCTGGCGTATAATAAGTTTTTGTTGTTTCTCTGGCAGAAATTCGCACATAGAAAATTGTGTGATGCTTTGCCAAGTTCTTGTGTCTATTCAGTTTCTCAATTTAATCTATAATTCAGTTGATAATACTCTGTAATCACACAATTAACAAATAGGGTATAATGCATATATACTTTTAAATATATATTTAAAATAATTAATATCTGCTGAAATTATAAAATATATATTCTAAAATATAAAGTCATTTGCTCATCGCAATTTAAACTATAATTAAGTAAACAATTGTAGTTAATTGAGTGCACATCATTTAGAATAAATAGATAATAAATAATAATAGATATATATAATATAAATGTAGATACTATATTTTTAAAGAATATTGATTTGAGTTATACAAATATTTGTATTTAGTTGCTTAAAGTTTCTTTAAAAGATCTATTGCATTGTAGAATAAATTTGATTAGATCATAAAAAATTACATAAACTAGCTACTTAAGCTTCGACTACATGAAGTTATAAATGAATTTAAGTAATACTTTTATACATATTAATTAAGTTGAACTAAAGTAAAGCTAAATAATTCTTTATGTTACAATTGAAATCCACAATATAAATATAATATATAAAGTAAAAAAAAAAACAATCCGTATTCAAATTCAATAATACATAATATAATATAGAAACAATCTAAAAATGTCTTTAATATTCTGTGTAAAAGGTAAACAAATATTTCGAAATTAGGGTATCTGCTAGTCGTTTTGATTGCTTTGCACTTTGATGCGCAGACATTTTTAAATTTGCTTTTCTTTTTATTTATAATGGAAAAATATTCACAGCTTTATTTGCTGTTTATGCGCTTCATTGGACGGGGCCATCCCTTCCCCACCGTCCTCTGATCACCTTCCCTCGCTTGTTTATTCGTGTACATCATTTTTTACGGGGCACTCATCGGCGGAGTATTGAAGATTTTGAGGAGGAGACGAAGATGGAGATGGAGCAGCGTCTGCTTAGTTAGTCCTTCATGGCACTTTGATTGCTCATTTGGCATTTATTTGATGACGCCAAGAGTCGGCCTGCTCCTTGGCCTTCCATCTCGTCTCCAGCTGCCGTCTGTTTTAAATTATTCATTCTGCGTGTCTTCTGCGTTGAGCAGCCTGCAGCATCTACAGCTGCCGAGTTGCCGTGCTGCCGTGCTGCTGCCCACGTACAGCAACGCGTTGAGAGAGTATTGCGAATTTTTTTAAAATATTCATGTCCTGCCGCTGGCATCGTTGGCCAAGTTACTTGCTGAAAACATCATCGGACTGGAGACTTAACTAAATGTGCGTAATTTTTACCGACAGCGCATTGAAAATATTGCTCACAGCCATCAGACAGCCTATCTCTCTCTGTCTCTCCCTCTCACTCTGTCTCTCTACGTGAGCTTGCAACTTGCCTCAGCATAATATTGGATTTACCGCCGCTTAAGCTTCCTGTTTTGTATCCAACTTTCTGGGTGAACCAATTGAAGCGAAGCGGAAAATGTATAAATTAAATGTATGTAGGTTAAGAAACGCCCTTCTCGGCGATTCACAGAGAATATATATGCATATATATACATATATAAATGTATATATATATATATATGGGAAACTTTTATAAATTC
Organism: Drosophila funebris; assembly: GCA_018901825.1. Lineage (NCBI taxonomy): Eukaryota > Metazoa > Arthropoda > Insecta > Diptera > Drosophilidae > Drosophila > Drosophila funebris. The sequence continues at coordinate 253,599 of JAEIFK010000688.1, forward strand.
TACTTCTTTAACATATATGTCTGCTAATTCTTAAGTTTTTCTTTAATTTCGCAAACTACAATTAAACCTCACTTTGCCTACATATACATATCTAATTGTAATCAATTTATTCTAATTTATTTTAAGCCTGCAATCGATAATTCAGTTTCAACTGAAACGAATATTTAATTAAAGAGCAAAGTTTCAAATTTCAACTTGTTAATCCAACACTTTGCTCAAAGCTTACATTTATTTGAGCCATCTTCATCTGTGATACTCAAACAACATTGATTTCAATGCTAAAGCATTTGATTGGGTGTACTATTTGCTTCAATTTGGTTCACCCTAATCCCACCCTAACGAAACTCCCTCCACTCCGCTGTTCGATCTGTTGTCTGTTGTCACTGAGCTCTGTGCTCTGACATTTCGTCTAATTTGTATTTATTGTGCAACATTTCTTTTTCTTTTGTCAAATTGTGCATAAAATTTACATTTTTTATTAACGCTGTCCACTCTTCACTAGCAGAAGAAGAAGCAGATGAAGTAGAAGAAGAAGCATATATATACAGATATTTCACACGTTTCGCCTGCTGATTGTGGGTAATTTTTATTGATTGTTCGCAACAGATACGAGTACACTCATTGCTATTCGTTTGCTATTCATAGTTATGCGTTGTTGCATTGCTCTATTGAGCTCAATTGTGGTGTTTTTTTTTTAAGCCCAGAGAGTTTTTGGGGCCAGCTGCATTTGAAGTTGTCATTATGCAATTTGATTAAGTTGTATTTAATTGCTTTTGTTGCACGCTGATCAATGCTGATAAATGCAAATTACTTTTGGTTTGCTTTCGCTGCGAAGTGTCATTTATAATAATTAATTATATTAAATGCGTGTATTGATGACTTTTGTCCGAGTGAATTGTGTCATTGGAATATGCAACATGCATAAATTTCATTCGTAATCACGAATTTTAAATAGTTACTTTGATGCTTTAATTAGTTACTGTGACTTTCAAATATTTAATAATAGTTCAATGTATGCGCATAACAAATTACAACAAAATATACAAATATGCATAGCTTATAGCCTTATAACTTTTGCAATGAATAAAATGAATAATGAATCTATAAATTGTATAATATTTTTAAATTGTTTAGAGGAAATAGAAAATCCTAACATAGACATATTTAATTTCAGCCGAATAACTTCAATACTTTTTGAGTTTTAATTCTTACGGCAAAAAAAGATAATTATTAGCATTATAAAAATCAAAATATGCCGAGTTTCAGAATAATATTTGTAATACTTTATGCATTACAATCCCCACTCAACTGGCTTAACTTCTATAATACCAATAGCAATTACTATTATTAACCAGCTGTAATACTATTCTTTATTTTAAATAGTTCAGTCTATTAAATAGAA
>JAEIFK010000688.1:260000-262500 GCA_018901825.1 Drosophila funebris
ATAAAAAAAGGGAAAATAAGAATAGAAAGGGATACAAGTAAATGCCGTCAGTTGTTGCCGCTGCCATTGCCGTTGCCGGAGATAGCTGTTTAAGCCAATTTGTAAACCATCAAATCGCGTTAAATGCGCTTTTCCGGTTGATGCCGTTGTGGATGTGAATGTGGATGGGAATGTGAATGTGGCTGAGTAAAGAGCCCCTCCATATCTGCCTGAAAATCTCTCATTGTTATTGTTTTCTTTGCTAAACGGAAACGGTTAGGCACCCCTCGCAAAAAGGCACTCACGGCACAACAAGGCACAACAACGCGGCACGGAACTGAGAGTCGACTCTGTTATGTTATTTTGTGGTGTCTGCCTTTGCGCCTCAGACTCCAGAACAGGTACACAAGGATCTATGCGGCGTTTGAGATACACAGTCTGTGCGTATTAGAGAGAGAGAGAGAGAGAGAGAGCGATAAGGAGAGAGGAAGATAGGTTATACAATCGTTTGCGCTTCTTTTTCATCTCCTGCTTCGGGTTATTCATATTGATTTGTTTGCCTTTTGGCTACACTTTGTGCCTGTGTGAGAACAGGAAATTGAAAAGGGGGCCACAAGGAGGGCAACATCAATAAATATATAAAAGTTATGCAAAAGGAACAACAAATTCTATTCAATAATCGTTGCCATTGAGCAGAGATTGTCAGCAACTTTTAAAACACTCATTCCTTCATTCTGACCTCAATGCAGACGCCGTCGACTTCCGTTGCATTGAATGCAATGCATTCAGCCAGAACCGAGACCAGTGCATTGAACATTGACCATGACAAAACCGTAGCATACAAAGGTGAAAAACCTACTGCCTCCCTCTCGATCACCCTCCCTCCATTCAACGTCCGAGGCTATGCTCATTAAATGCCTGAAAAATGAGCGAGTAATTTACGAGCTGTTTGTCAACAATGTCCACAACAGAGCCCAGAAATCTACTTTGTATTTTTATTATTATTTAAAAAAAAGGCAGCCAAACTCAAAAGTAGAACTATGAACTATGAAAGGGGAACTGAGAATTGGGAACTGGCAACTGGCAACTGAAACTGATGCGTAATGAGGCGTTTGATCATTTCCGTTCCACGTTGAATAAATTTACATGTGCAGCAGGATTTCAACATACAATTCGTATTACTGTCATTACAAATGACAGCAGTCCATATATTTTGTACTTTAGAGAGTTTCCTTTAGGAAGTTACGCCTCTGAGAAGTATATTATCATCCAGTTGCCAGATAGAGTTAATATGCTGTAAGTGAAATCAAACAGTCTTTGTCTGCTTTGTGTGACTTTTCCTCTTCTATTCTCTGTTATCAATACTCCATAGGGGGGTTCCCTCATTTCTTTAAGGAAATTGAAGGCCAGAAAAGATCAAAGAAACTACAGGAAGAATTCAATTAATTATAATTAAGCAACGTCTCTTACCTTTTAATTTATTTCAATACTCTTTTCTGTCTTTTCTTCACAAGGCAGTAAGTTGAATGTAGTTTAGTTAATTTATATTTAATATTTAAGCTTTTTATACTTTGTTTACAATTTATTATCATTATACTCCTACTCTTTCTGTTATTTCTTTAGGAAACAAATGTAAGATGATTCTCATTATTATATATGTAAAATCAATTGTCTAGATAAACTTTGCATACATTTTCCTTCTTAAAGAGAAAGTAAAATAAAATAAAAAGCTAAACTAAAATCGAATTCTATTTGCATACTTTGTCTATTCGTTCTGCTGTAATAAATGCAAATAACTAACTCAGTAAGAAGATAAACTAATCAAATTGTTTATAAGGAAGTAAAGATGAATTAAGATGTCAGTATAATTAGCAGACTTTGATTACATTGTTTTTTACTCCTTAAACTCTCTATATAATTTATTAATCCCGCTCGTTACTCAATTGATTAAAGTTTTAAGTATTCCCACTTGCTCATTAATTCCACTTGAATGACTTAAAGTCCAGCGAAATAATTTGTAAATGCAGTAAATAAAGTAGAAATACTTTACCCGAAAGATACGACAATGACATACCCTATCTAATACGCTAGCCAGACAATTACTAATTATATTTTGTGTAGTAACAATAAAGTTTAGTTAAGTTAACTCAGGGTAATCATAGGGAAAGTATTAACTGACCTTGCTGATTAGCTTGTAAGCCACACCAGACACTGAGAACTATAAATAGACTTTCTAGCTTGTGTAGAGCTTGTGTTTACCTGTTTAAAGTGCAAACAGAGATGACGTTGAACGATGAATTATTGAATAAACATCAACTTCAGAACTGACTGTCCAAAGGGTTAATAACACAACGCTCATCAGCATGACTCGGCCCGGTGATTCCGAAGTACACAGACAACTTTGGAGCGCATAGCTAACTCTGATGGATTTACGATTGCACATTTTTCAGTGGCATTATATCATTTATGACTGTCTGTCGTTTATCTTTATCATCTGCATGTAGTATAGACCAGACCTGCT